>JAODAL010021466.1:0-67018 GCA_025379985.1 Phyllomedusa bahiana | reverse complement strand
CATTGAGCTTTAAGTGTAGCTTTGTAGTTTTTTGGTATTTTTATTTTGTTCATGAAACAAATGCCAGGTTATCAGACTATGCGGATTATCAGATGCCAGATTAAAAGAATTCTGTGTATCCGTTTCTGGAAAAGCTTGCTAACAGCTAATGTGGCTGGCATTTCCACAGTGGCTGTAACCCTGCTTTTACCAGTATTTGGACAGTAGTAGATTCCTATAATTTTATCAACGCTTAACAAAGCATATTTATTTGTACAAAAAAAAAAAGTTTTTCGAGAAACTTAATTTCCCCACATTGTTTGTAAACAGGCAATAAGCTTTAGGGCTGTTTCTGTTCTGTTTAAGCAGAAAGAAAATCATTGTACATTTTAAACTTGATGAACAAAAATTTTTACAAGAAACACCAAAACCTAGAACCTGCAAATTTTGTTTGTGGCCATGTCAGTCTTGTGTATGGACTAAGTCTGGAAGAAGTTGTCCCTAAATCACTGCAGAAGGACTTGACAGCACGGCCAATCAGAACCCTGAAAAGCAACAAATAGAGCCATCTACAGAGGGGGGGCTCTGATTTGAATGAAGTCCTGTTTCAAGATCAGACATTGACTTACAGAGTAGCCTCATTTGGGTAACACTACAAAGGAAGCGTGTGTCCTCTGGAAGAGTGGTTTTTGCTTTCTTTCTCTCAAGAATCATTGCCCAGAAGACTTACTGCCAGTAAGATTGCCTCAAGGAGAATCGGTTCTGAAAGTCACTAAAGTCAAAATATCATTGCAACCATGTGACATTATATGACCAAATACAGTGAAGGAACTAATTATTTGATCCCTTGCTATTGTTTAAGTTTCCCAAAATGACAAAGACTAACATCTATAATTTTAAGGGTGGGGTTAATTTTACTTTTGAGAATGAATATCCAAAATAAAATCCAGAAAATCACATTGTATAAATGTATTTACATTTTGCTGAGAGAAATAAGTATTTGATCCCTCTGGCAAACAAGACTTAATACTTGGTGGCAAAACCTTTGTTGGCAAGCACAACAGTCAGACTTTTTTGTAGTTGATGATGAGGTGTGCGCCCATGTCAGGAGGATTTTTTTTACTCCCCTTTCAATCATCTCTAAATCATTAACATTTTGGGCTTTTCATTTTGGGAACTCGGAGCTTTAAAATCTTCCATAAGTTTTCTTGGGATTAAAGTTGGGCTGGTTAGGCCCTCTTACCTTAATTGCTTTTTTAAATTTTAGCCATCCTTTGTTGCCTTTGGGGTTGTTTTTTGGTTATTGTCTTGCTGGAAGACCCAGCCACGACCCATTTTTAAATGTCCTGGCCGATGGAAGGAGGTTGTCACTCAGGATTTTACGTTACATGGCTCCATCCATTCTCCCATTGATGCGGTAAAGTAGTCCTGTGCCCTTTGTTCTCTTGCGAGATTCCCAATTTTTTGGAGATTATGTGACTTGCAAGAGAAACACTCCAAAAACATAAGGTTTCCACCTCCATGCTTGACAGTGGGGACGGTGTTCTTTGGATCATAGGCAGCATTTCTCATCCTCCAAACACGGCAAGATACCACTCACATTTTAGATGAAATTAGTCAATTCTTGCGGATACGCAGAATTTGTACAAATGTTCATCATTATGAGGAAGAATCCATCAGACTTTTGAAGCAATTTATTGCTAGAGGATATTGGGGGGAAAATGTTGAAAAAAACAAAAATGAAATAAAAACATTTCCTAGAAATATACTTTTAAAAGAAAAGAAAAATCTGAATACCGGAAAAATAGGAATTTCTGAGGAAGTAACTAGTTTTCCGATTTTTGATTCAATATCATGATCAAAGCAATATTTTCAAAAGAATTATAAAAAAACATTGGAATCTTCTGAAACAGGATAAAATGGTGGGGAATATTTACCAGATGTTCCCAAAGTAGTTTTTAAAAGAAACTTAACTTGGGGAAAAATGTTAGCCCCCACTATACGTTCTAAAAGTTTTGGGGAAAGGCAGAGTGAATGAAAGCACATAAAAGGATTTTTTTCCATGTGGAAAAGTTAGGGTTGTAAAACTGTAATACGAGTAGTAAAAACAAAATGGTAGAATTCGCAATGGAATGGAAAGGTTTGAAATAAAACACTTCATAACCTGTCAATCAAAAGGCATAATATATGCTATAAAGTCCCATGGGGAAAAATTAATTTTGGCAGAACAAACATCATTAGCACCGCATGAGGGAGCATGTTTTACAATATAAGAAGAGGCTATCTGGGACACCCATTATCAAAACACTTTAAAGTTCTTACATAAAAAGTTCATTAGAAAATATGTCTTTTTTGGAAGAGAGTGTGAAACGGACTGGCGATGGGTGATCTATAAGTAAATGTCAAAAGCGAAAAAAGGGGTGGATTTTCAATTGAATTCACAAATACCAAATGGTTTGAATTAGATATGAAACTATATTTGCGTTTTAAAGGGTTTTGTTTAAAAAAAATAAAAAAAAATTGAGAATTTTCTCTCTTTCTCTCTCCCTCTTTTCTTTTTTCCTTGGGATTTTAATGGGGACAGCATTCCAGTGATTGTTTTAATCCTTTGCACTTTTAATGTGAAATTGTTGTTTTTCATTGCAGCATTATTTATTTTTTTATTATTTTTTGTTTTATGAGGTAGAATATTTTAAAAGGGTTAGGAAATGTATTCTTGATTGTCTTTTAAGTAACATCATCTGAAAACAACAGGGTGTGGAACAGATATAAGGCCCAGACTAAGACAGGCAATAAACCCAGAAGAAGTAGATCGATATTCTCTGAAAAGCGTAGGTTTCTTGTATGCCTGCTCGGCTTTCGTTAGCTACAGCCTTAGGGCGTCACTCTAGTCTGTTAGCCTGTATGTGTGGATCCCGTACGCTGCCGGCCGGAGCGTAAATTTGCGGTGAACACACCACACTGTTTTTATGTTTTTTTTATATTATTTCTGACAAATCCACCAACTGAAGATTGAAGTGGACAGAACCTGGATTAGTGCGAGGTTCCGGCTGATGTGTGCATCCAGTGAGAAGCTCTGGGGAAGTGGTTGCACTATCACAGGTGTGATTTACACTGTTTTATACTATTTGCATGGGGGTTGCCTATTTTGGAATTTGATTATTTGGGGACTGCTTGTGATTAAGTTGGCACCTTATACAGCGAACAGAGCGCGATCGTCTTTTATATATATTACACTTTTATCTCTATTAGAGGATTGCAGCAGGAGATTTCCTCTGACGATCTTTGTGCAGCTTGTTCCCTGAAACACCTGGCGCTTGTATCTAAAGTAGTAGTAAGTTTTGTAAATGTTTTACTTTTCTGTCACAGGCATTTATATATAGGGGATATGATGTTTTAGGGTCAGAGGCAGGACTAAAAGTTGCAGTTTATGCAGTCACTATTGTTTTTTATTAGTTTGTTTTTTATTTTTTAAGTTAACAAATTGTGCCTCCCACCAGGTCAGAAAAAGACCTCTATGGGGCATTTTTACTTCTTTTTTTTTGCTTATTTCCCTTGTAACTGAGATGACATAAGCCCCATTTTCAGCATGGAATACAGTCCCTGAAATCACTGCAGAGCGGAACTGGGTCTCGGAAGACCATTAGATATATGACTAGCCACTTCCTTATTTCTAAGTATCTTGATGCTTGAGAAAGAGATGTGTCTTCTTCGAAACGTTGCAGCGAGCGTGAAAGCGCTCAATCCGGTCTCTTAGCGTCTCCTCTACAACTCATGTTTGAGTGAAGTCTAGGATGGATTATGGACTCAGACGATACGGCAGCCCACCGCAACAAATCTGAGTATCTATTTTAATTGTTATTCACGCTAACGCCGAATGAAAAATTTAATAAAGTGCCCATCAAGTTTTAAATATTTACTGACTCTTTAGATTATATGCACAGTCTCAGAAGACCAGACAGCATGTGCAACATCTGCAACTAGACCCCTCCTCACTGTCCAACTATCGCCCCATCTCACTGCTTCCATTCGCCTCTAAGCTCCTCGAGCAACACGTCCATCTTCAACTTTTCTCCCATCTCTCCACCAACTCTCTCCTTGACCCGCTCCAATCTGGTTTCCGTCCCCACCACTCTACTGAAACCGCCCTAACCAAAGTCACCAACGACCTAGCAACTGCCAAAGCCTCACGCCACTACTCTGTGCTTCTCCTCCTAGACCTGTCCTCTGCCTTTGACACTGTCGACCATTCCCTCCTGCTACAAATCCTCTCCTCCCTCGGCATCACGGACTTGGCCCTTTCCTGGATCTCCTCGTACCTCACTGATCGGACTTTCAGCGTCTCTCATTCTCGCTCCACCTCCTCTCCCCGGCCTCTCTCTGTCGGTGTCCCCCAAGGGTCAGTCCTGGGCCCCCTACTCGTCTCTATCTACACTCTTGGTCTGGGTCAGCTCATAGCTTCACACGGCTTCCATTACCACCTGTATGCTGATAATACCCAACTCTACATCTCTGGCCCAGATGTCGCCTCTCTTCTCTCCCAGATCCCTGACTGCCTGTCCTCCATTTCCTCCTTCTTCTCCTCCCGTCTCCTAAAACTAAACGTGGAGAAAACTGAATTCATTATCTTCCCACCGTCCCACTCCATTTCTCCACCCGATCTCTCTATCACTGTTAATGGCTACAATCTCTCACCAGCACCACAGGTCCGCTGCCTTGGGGTAATCCTCGACTCCAATCTGTCCTACAGACCGCACATCCAAACCCTCATCTCTGCTTGTCACCTCCACCTAAAAAATATTTCCCGAATCCGCTCATTTCTTAACTCTGAAAGCACAAAAATTTTTGTCCATGCACTCGTCATCTCACGCCTCGACTACTGCAACATCCTCCTCTGTGGCCTCCCAGCTAGCACCCTCGCTCCCCTCCAAACCATCCTTAACTCTGCTGCCCGTCTGATTCACCTCTCTCCCCGCTACTCCCCTGCCTCTCCCCTCTGCCGATCCCTTCACTGGCTACCCATTGCCCAGCGAATCCAGTTCAAGCTAGCAACTTCAACCTACAAGGCTCTCCATAAGCGCTCCCCTTCATATATCTCTGCTTTAATCTCCAAATACCTCCCCTCACGCAACCTCCGCTCCTTACAGGACCTGCTCCTCTGCTCTCCTCTTATCACCTCCTCACATAACCATCTCCAAGACTTCTCTCATGCTTCCCCCACACTTTGGAACTCACTGCCCCAACACCTCAGACTCTCCCCCTCTCTCACTGGCTTCAAACGTAACCTGAAAACCTACCTCTTCAGGATTGCCTATAACCAACATTAACCGGGTTGCACTCCTCCGCCCCACAAACATGTCTGCCCCTCACCTTCTGTCTCTTCACCCCTTCCCTGTAGATTGTAAGCCCTCGCGGGCAGGGACCTCTTTCCCTCTGTACCAGTTGTTAGTCACTTATTGTCACTTTGTAATTGTTTGACCAATGTTATTTATGTACCCGCCTGAAATGTACAGCGCCCTGGAATCAAGGGCGCTCCAAAATAAATGATGATGATAATAATAACTACCGAGCTCCAGCGGTCGCATGAGTGCTGTATACAGGACAATCAGGAAGGCAGGGACCGTAATAAACCTTTCCTGCCTTCTCAGTGAATAATAGATACTAGTTTACTTACACGAGAAACAAAATATAATGCCTTATTTGCCAAGAGGCTATAGCCGCTTCGAAGGAATGCAATCTTCATCACCGTAGAAGGAACCAAAAAGCGGCCCAGAGAAGTTCAGCCTAGTTTAAGGCTATGTTCACACAGCTTATTCTGGGACATATTTCAGCCCGTAACTCGCGCCATACTGCGAGTACAATACGCAGAGCGGGGACAGAAGTGACATGTCAATTTTTCACGGTGTATACGCGCCGAGACTAATGCGTGCCTATGGTGCCAGCGAGCTGCGCCCCCACCCCCGCCCCCACCGTACACATGGCGTAATTGCGGGGTGAAATACGTCCCGCAATTACACCGTGTGAACATAGCCTAATGGTCACTCCAGCCTACTGCCAAGTGGTGCAGTCCTGGACTAGGGCTATACAGCAAAGCATGGCTCTTGTTACTTTCTTCCAGCATTGCCTCCGTGTGATGATGTCAATGTTGCGGTGTTTGATTGTGCGACCTAAAATACCTTGGGGCTTTTTGTCTTGCACCCATATTTCATCCACTCTTTTCGCAGTTGAAAACTGGCAACATGGCCCTCGGCCCAAAAAAAGTCATGCATCCCTGTTGCTGGGAATTGTGGATAACATTAAAAAAGTTTTTCAAGATTTTTAAAAACCTCCCTACAACCTCCTACCGTGCTAAATTAGACAATTATCCCATACTTACCTCTCACATCACCACCGCTCCAGGACTTCCAGAGCTCCAGTGTTACCCCCCACCTGAGTCTGTCAGTGATGACGACATTTTCATAGATCACATGAAGCTGTAGACAATCACTTACCTCTGTGGTCACATACTGTAGATTCAGATTAACATCATGTAATTCCATGAACGTGACATCATTAGTGAGGGTTTATATAACACTGTAGCAGATATAAATTAAACTATCCCGCCGCTCAATACTGTCTGCTGTGTGAAGGCTCCTCAACCTTCCATTTAATAGTCATTGAGAAAATAGTAGATTCAAATGTTGCAAAGATTATCAAACATTTACTAAAAGTCCCATAAATACAAGACATCATTGGTAACAACTTGTTACTTGCGATTAATAGTGGTGGTAGCAAAAAATGATGGACCAGCCCAAGTATACGGTTGGAAGGCAACAAAATGTAAACACTTTAATGAGAATAGGTATAAAAGCAAAGGAAAAAAGCCACAAAGAAGGGATACGTGCAAAAAGTAACGCCAAGTTGACGCGTTTCAAATCAAACGATTCTTATGACTAAGAATCGTTTGATTTGAAACGCGTCAACTTGGCGTTACTTTTTGCACGTATCCCTTCTTTGTGGCTTTTTTCCTTTGCTTTTATACCTATTCTCATTAAAGTGTTTATATTTTGCTGCCTTCCAACCGTATACTTGGGCTGGTCCATCATTTTTTGCTTTCTGAAGAATTTTCTTGGCAGTCGGAGGACTTGCAGGTACCGCGCCCTTCATAGCAGGTGAGCTGAATCACTACAACTTTCTTACAATCTAATAGTGGTGGTAATCCATAGTAATTACAAGTCCTGTAGACCAGCTCCAATGCACGGAAAACAAAAGAATTTGACGTAGAGGCAGTCCGGGCTAGTTTAAAAAGCAATTTTTGCTAATCTTTATTCCATCCGTTTACAAAAAGTCATGCAGCAACAGACGTGAAAAACACACAGTTAAAGGGCTAGATTGATCAGACAGCCGACGCGTTTCGGGTCACATGACCCTTACTCATGGCTCCATAGTAGGCGGCAGAAAAGAATCAGGAACGCAATTCCATGCTGCGATACGGCGACCGCATAGCCCGGCTACTCCATCTGAGGATGCATATCGTTCTGACAGGCGAGCGTGACGCAGAGCGCGCGACGTTTCTGGGGACCTCCCCCTTTCTCAAGCACGCGCTGCTAGCTTACCCTATGCTATTTATAGGTAAGCGCAAAGATCTGCAACATACATATCTGCCAAATTGGCTTAATAAGAGACTTACTACCGCTTATAATTCATAAAAAAGCTCTAAGTCCCCAAGTTTCATTCATGCCAGCTGGCGCAAGCGTGTTCAACACATGGATCCATCTCGCTTCACGTGGTAAAAGAAGCATATCAATCGATTCACCCCCTCTCACTCTCCCTTCCTCTAATACCGCCCATCTCAACACGCACACATTAGGGTTATTTTCTAAGCAATGCCGAGCTACACTCGTCTCTCCAAACTTCCTACTTCCCTCACTATGTTCTACAACTTTATTCCTTAATGCCAATCTGATGTTACTACGATGCTTATTGAGCCTAATTTTTACACTCCTCATTGTCTGACCCACATGCATTTTCCTGCATGGACACTTCAAAATATAAATCGCATTTTTGGTGTCACATGTGAACGCACCTTTAATGGATATATTACTTCCATTAGTTGGATGTGATATATATGGACCTTTCATTATTGCACTACAGTTCTGACAATTTGCACAGGGATAAGTTGTTACCAATGAAGTCTTGTGTTTATGGGACTTAATAAATGTTTGATAATCTTTGCAACATTTGAGTCTGCTATTTTCTCAATGATCATTAGTGAGGGACCAGAGGGGAACACTGGAGTTCTGGAACGGTGGTGATAGGAGAGGTAAGTATGGGCTAAGTAGGTGGTAGGGAGGTTTTTAAAAATCTTGGAAAACCCCTTTAAGTTCCTAGTGGAAGGTATGACATTGGTTGCTTATTACGTTCTTCTTCTTGGCTTGGCAGCTGCTCAAAAGAGGCTTCAGAATAAAGTGTGTTATGCTAAGGGCCGTTGGGAATCGAAGCTCTGTGCCAATGATACCAAGTAACAGAGATACAACTTTGCCTCTGGGACTGGCAGGAAAACATTGGATTATATTATGTAAGCAAAGAACCGTCGTGACTCAAGCTCTCTGAAAAACCACAAATAATTATCTGCCGTTCTAATTACAAATAATAACTAGTCTAATCGTATAGACAATGGGGGATGGGGACCCTTCCTTGAAATTGCCCCACCACTCCCATTCAGATGTTGAATACATAGCACAACGTGGAGGAACCTGCTGCAGCCCTATAACATGGAGTACTCGCAGTGAAAGGACTAAGACTCCTGACTCTCTTTTAGTCACGTGATGGAAAAATCTTTGATTACAGTCACCATCATGGTTGGTATTTTCTTGGTTATTTCAAGGTGTCCATATGAAGTTGCACAATGGTCACTGTAATCTGTGGCTGTGACATGTCCATTGCGTGACCATAGTTTTTCATGGAGGCAGGGCCCCCATCAGTGATTTCAGGGCCCCAACAAGGAGGAAAGATACAATTGCACCATTGTTTTTGGATTTAATTTTAATAACTACGTGTCACCACTTTAATGTAACTGACCAAAACCAGTATACCCAGACTAATGCTACCAATAACAACAATATACAAGGACCAAATAATACCCCAACATCATTATCACCACCGTAAAGTATCTCCACCTCAAACTGACTGAATAATGCCACCATTATGTTAATGAAATTAAGCCATTACACCAAGACCAATATTTCCACCAGTGATGGATACAATTACACACAGTGCAGTTAAATTTAGGGACTCACATGTGACGTCTTGTCTGAGGAGTCATTCACTTGCCCTTTTCTTCCCCATATGGCCCAGACTGCCATGACGACTTCTCCCAGCCACCACCCGTCCCCGCAAAATTCACAACACAAACACCTGAGGCTCCTCGCTTTTCTATCATCTTCTCATCTGCCTGCCCACCCCCCCCCCCACCACCACCCGCTGTACAACTTCCTCATCCATAGTTCCCCAAATGGGAATAATTACCCCCTTGGTGCTCTGGTAGTTAGGTAGAGCCCCTGGAAGCTATGTATACAGGCTCGTTCGGTAGGTGGGTATACAGCCACCCAGTAAGTAGGAAGTTATATAGGGCTCCCAGAAGGTAAGAAGGTATATAAGGCCCCTCTTGTAGGTAGGTATATATGAACCCCAGTAGGGAGGTACATAGGCCGCCCATTAGGTTGGTCGGTATATAGGCCGTCCATTAGGGAAGTAGGTTTATAGTCCCCTGAATAAGTAGTTATGTAGGGCCTCTAGAAGGTAGGTAGGTATATAGAGTCCTATCAGTTGGTAGGTGGATAGGGGCCTCCACTAGGTAGGTACTAAGGATTCCCTAGTAGGAAGGTAATGATATAGTGCCCCCTAGCACGTAGGTAGGTATCTACGGCCTAAAGGTAGGTAGACAGGGTTCCCCAATATGTAAGTAGTTATAAAGGGGCCCCCAGTAGGTAGGAAGCTATATAGAAGCACTCTAGTCGGTAACTATCAATAACATAGCCACCTACCTACTGGGGGTCTCTATATAACTACCTAACTGTATAGAAGCTATGTAGGGCCCCCAGTAGGTAACCATATATTCACCCCATTATAAATAAAAATAAATACTAATACTAACCTCACCATGCTCCCCTGGCGTGTCTGCCAGCTCTTGGCCTCAAGCCCCAATTTGTGTTCTGCATGGTGGCAATAGTCATTTGGACCATGGGCCACCTTGCAGCCAGCCTCTGTACATCTTCCACCATACTGTTTGCACAGATGACTGCATTGGGGCACAACTTTTTTGCAATATCATGAACTGAACTGAAACTTAAAAGAACAATCCAGACAAAACTGTTTTCTGAGTGCAAGGGCTGGGGAGGAGGAGGGGGGGGTGGGGCGGGTGGGTTGTTCGAAATTCTCATTGTTTTCTCTTTGTCATGCTCCGACCCTCTAGGACATGTATATGCGTTTTACCTGAAGTGTTCCTTTGAGAACATGATAGATTGATGTATGCTATTGGAGTAAGAGGGGTTGGCTCGCTACATTGCTTCATCTTACTTTAGTCCTGTTTTCGTGGTTTCATTTTAAATTTAGGGGAGTGTTTAGTGGCTTCTACTAGGCTGCAGTAGAAGCCAGGTCTGTAGCTATAGCAACCAGTGCTGGTAGCCTATCATGAAAGATTGAATAGGTCTGTAGCTATAGCGACCTGAGGAGCTGATGCAGCCCATACAAGAGGGGATATCTAGGAATAGGTAGGACATTGTTAATGGACATATATTGCAAAGTGACTTGTTTATGCAAGATCTTTAACATAAAAAGCAATCCTTGTAGTGAGACAACCCTTTTAACTCCTTAACCCAAAATCACATACCGGTACATCATCCGTGGTGGCTAGTTACGGTACATTGACATACTGTAAATTGATCATGCCTACACAGGAGCTGTGCCCACACAATCACTGACAGCTGAGTTCCACCTGTTACATCCAGGACTGGAGATGACTTTAACCCCTTCACGACCCTGGGCGTATGAGTACGTCCCAGGGCCGCTAAGAGGCTTTGCAGGGGGATCGCTCCGCGACCCCCCCGCACAGCCGCTGGGTGTTAGCGGCTAATCGCCGCTAACACCCGGCAGTAACAGCGGCGGCGGGTGGCTCCGCCCGCTGGCGCTGTTTTACCCATCAGAGACCGCGGCAAAGATGGCCGCGGCATCTGAATGAACGGCGATCGGTGCTGCGCACCGATCGGTACGGTCATCGGCAACAGCGCAGCTATGCTGCGCCGATCCGACGACCAGGCATGGTGGTGGGGAGCCTTGTGAAGGCTCCCGTCACTTACCCTGGCCGGTTTGGGGAAACCGCCATCTTTGTACACCCTAATGCATTGCCTATGCAATGCATTAGGTTGTATTAACAATCGCGCCCCCTAGTGGTCAAGCACCATAGGGGGACTAAATGTTACAGTAAAAAATAAAAAAAAAGTACAAAAAAAAAAGTATTAAAAGTTCAAATCAACCCCCTTTCCCCATTTTACAAATAAAATCATTAAAATAATAAAAAAGTTACACAAATTTGGTATCGCCGCGTCCGAAAATGTCTGATCTATAAAAATATAACATCATTTATCCCGTACGCTGCACACCGTAGAAGAAAAAAATTCCAAACGCCAAAATTGCGTTTTTTGGTCATTTTACGTCACTCAAAAAATGGAATAATAATGATCAAAAAAGTCGCATGCATTCCAAACTACTAGCGATAAAAAGTACACTTCAGCCCGCCAAAAATGCCCCCTCACTGATGTCCGTAGGTGTTAGTACAAAAAAGTTATTGGTCGCACAAACTGTCGCAAATGTCAAAAATAGAAAATGTTTGGAATTTTTTTACGGTACCAAAACATAACCCTACATGTTTGGTATTGCCAGATGCGTAACAACCTGTAAAATACAGATAACACATTATATTTACCGAAGATTGAACGCCGTAAAAGCAAATCACCCAGAAACATGGCGAAAATACGTTTTTTTTCACAATTTGTCCCACTTGGAATTTTTTTGCGGTTTCCCAGTATATTCTATAGTACAGTGAATAACACCATTAGAAAGTACATCTTGTCCCGCAAAATAAAAGCCCTCATGTGTCTATGTAGGTGGAAAAATAAAAAAGTTATGGCTTCCAGAAGGCGAGGAGGGAAAAACGAACGTGTCACAAAAAAAACCCCCCCGGGTACTGAAAGGGTTAATCCCAACGGTTTAGCCTCTTACGTGCCATGGTGAATACCCACCGCGGTCATTTGACAAAGGGAGGGGACTATGCGCTAACATGGGCTGTCACTGCACCCCAGGATCCAACAAAGGCCCCGAGTCCTGCTATGGCTACTTGCTGATTTGGTTGGGACTAGTAGCTTGCCTGTCAATTATACACTGACAGGCAATAAAGCTTTGGTACACTGAGTATAATATGAGAGGAATGCAATGTGAAATGGGCATAAAAGAAAGATAAAGAAAAAAAATTCAAAAAGATAAATAAAATTTAGTAAAAAAACAACATACATTGAAGAAAAAAAAAGATTTTTTTTACCACTTATGGAAAAAATAAAGGAAGAAGATATAGATACAAGTTATTGCAGCAATTTGAACAACCTGGATATTTAGGTTATTATGCTACTGAAACAGCATGGTGAGCTCTGTAAGAAAAGACTACGGAAGATAATCAGAAAGGGAAACATCTCTCCTTGAGGAGAGCACCGAATGAACGGCATGTAGAGACGACGCTGTTTCGGGATTTTTGTCCCTCATCAGTGCAGAGCAGAGCGATACTGGCTGGCTGTGTGGGAGGCAGATGAGAGATACTGGCTTGGCTAAAATCCTTTTTGCTTTCTCAAGACCCAGTGGGTCAAGAGCAAATTGAGGATTTGTTACATCCAACAGAGGGCGCTGTGGGCTTCTCAGCCCCTTTCCCATAATGCCTTGTGATATACGGAAGATAATGACAGAATTGCTTTTTTCCATCCTCCCACAAAGAAAAAAATAGTTCATAAGTTCCATGCACCGCAAAATGGTTAAAAAAAAACCCATAATGCTACATTCATAGAATATAAAAAGAACACTATGGCTGTCAGAATACAGCAACAGAAAAATAACTTCTTTTTTTAGTTGGGCAAAAGAAGTAAAACAAACACAAAAAAACACACATATTTGGTATCCCCATAAATGTTCTGATCCATAGAATAAGGCTAACACATCATTTATACTGCATGGAAGTGAGGAAAAAAATTTAACGGCAAAAAATGCAGTGTTTTTCCCATTGTCTTGCAGAAAAAGTTAATCATGTCATATGATACCACTGAATGACTCATCCTGCAAAAAAATAAGCCCTCGTACAGCTGACAAAAAGTTAATAAAATAAAGTAAGTTATGATTCTTAGGAGTTGGTGATAGGAAGGAGGGGGGGGGGGTGCTTGGTCCTTAAAGGGGTTGTCTCATCTCAAAGTTTCATAGGATGCATGAATGAAATAATGCTGCTTTGCTCTGTCACTTCCTGGTCAAGCTATGGGTAATTAGCATATGAGCTCCGTGTATTCAGACCTCTGCTAATTAGATACATCTCATGCTGTCAGGACAGGGAAGTTTCTGAGGTAAAGTAAACCGTAATAATGACGGTCTATTGTCTGAAAGATCAGATAACAAACAAGCTCTCACTGTCTGGAGTTCTATGCTGCCTTGACCTGTGTGATGACGTCATTCACTGCTATCAGATAGAACAAACAGCAGGGGAGAAGAAGTACACAGGTCGGTCACTTGGGAAACCAGAGAGAGCACAGAAGGTGATAAAATCACTTGTAGCTCCTTAACAAAAAAAAAAGAACGCAATATATTTGGAAAACATCTTCACTTAGTGTTCCCTACATGTTGAAAGCTAATCTTTGTAGCGAGACAACCCCTTTAAGAGGACCTGCTGCCATAACGGATATGTCTGGTTTAGTAAATTCTTGTGTTCCCTATGTAATAACAATTCTGGAGCATATTCTCATATATGCTGTTCCTCTGTTATTCCTCCTAGAAATTTATTACCGAATCTGTCAAATGGGTGTTACTAATTGTGGGTATGTACCAGCACAGTCTGACATTGTCCACTCAGTGCATGCAGCATCAGTGTGTGCAGGGAAAACCCGCTTGAAATCCAAAATGGCAACACCCAGCTGACTAATTCAGTAGTAGATTTGTAGGAGGAATAACAGTGGAACAGCACAACACAGAGATATAAGAGAAGAGGCTGCAGAATTGGTATTTCACAGGGAACACAAGGATTTAATATGACAGATGTGTCAGGAAAAGTCACAGGTGCTCTTTAACGCTGTGTTCACACGGCTTATTCAGGCCGTAATACGGCTTGAATAAGGGGCGGGGGAGCTGCCCGCTGGCCCCATAGACATGCACATTATTTACGGCGAGTACGCGCCGTAAATAATGTGCATGTCACTTTCTCCCCGCCGAGCGGGTTGGAGCGACGGAATCCATAGTTCTCTATGAGAACTGTGGATTACCGTAATGACTGGGACGGATTGGAGCCGTACTGCAGCGCAAATCCGGCGCGCAGTACGGCGCCAATCCGCCGTGTGAACATGGCCTTAAGGGTTAAGTTATCATAACGTGCTAGATGTCATGTTAAAAGGTTTGCTTCATCTATACACACAAACACCACATATAACAGGTATCACATGAAAAGAAAGAAAATAAACAAAAGAACTTTTTTTAAAACCCAAAGCAAACAAATTACATTCTACAAAGTGGAATCCAAACCGTTCCCTTCACTGGAAATGAATACAGTGTGTAGCTCTCTGGGCATGTTGAGAGTTGTAGTTACAAAAGGGAGACTAGCACCGACCGACAATGTTGTTTAGGACTGAAACGGGAGAGTTCTCACTTCCATAAATACAGTATTTACTAGCCTGATGCAGGAGTGGCGGTTAATAGGAGAAGCGGCCGTGCTTGTACAATCCTTTCTTTATACACTGCAGGAGATGACACTTTTGCCTCCTTTCATGTCTCCAGGTTTATGGGGATTCGGCAACTGCCAATTATGTTTATGAGGTGGAAATACTGCGTGATCTGTTTAGATCTCCAGGTCAGTGTTAACGATTACTGGCTGGCAGGTGCAGTGTTAGTTCATCATGTCTACACAGCAATGTTAAAATTTTAACATTGCGGAACCACGGTTTTTGTTGCAGATTTGTGCTAAAATCCGCAGTTTTCGGAATTGCCGTCGGCCCCATACATTGAGCGTACGGGAATCCAACGGTAATCCCGAATAATATGCGACATTTTAAAATCCACCGGAATCTGGTGGATTTCAAAACTGATCAGAAAAAAAACAGTGCTGTGTAGATTACAGCACATATTTTTTATTGCTGTCTATGCAGTACTGAGTACCATCGGATTTTCGGTGGATTTTAAGTACTGAATCCACCAAAATATCATGTTGTATAGATATAGCTTTAGGGTAAGTCCAGATGAGTACAATGGCATGAGTCCAAAACCCCACAGACATCAATAGGACTCTTTGACTCTAAGGGCCACATGCATGAAACTCTTTAGGTCTAAAACTCACTCTTTTGCCCATAGTAACATATGGGCAAAAAAGTGAGTTTTAGACCTAAACAGGTTCATACATGTGGCCCTTAGAGTCAAAGAGTCCTATTGATCTCTGTGGGGTTTTGGACGCAGATCCGCATCCCATACGATATACAAATATTTTGGACGCGGTTTACATGAGATTTTTAGCCATGCCCATTGACCTCAGTAGTAAATGGTCTACGTGCACTAGGAGGGAAGAATGAACATGTTCTAAGTTTTTTTTTTACTCTTAAAAACCAATTAGGAAAATACGGTTTGTATTAAATACAATGTGTATTTTCTATAGAGGGCAATATTGAAGATTTACTTTCCACATGGTTTCCGACTTGAAATGCTTGTCGTGTGGATGGGGCCTTAGTGTAGAGAAGCAGGCAGGATGGGGGTGGCAGTAATAGCAGGATAGGGTTGGGGGCATTGAAACCTCTTTTTGTTGAACCACACCCTTTCACAAAAAAGTCACACCCACTCCACCTAACTATGTAACGGCTCAGGAAGAAAGCTAATTAAGAGTTTTAAAGCCACCCAGCTTTCCTAGAGGTTTGATGGCCTATTCAGCCGCAAGGAGAGCTGGGAGATGCTGCCAAACTGTGCCTGAACCTAAACCAGGGGCGTCGCTAGGCTGTTTTATTCGGGGCTCGGGCCCCGAATAAAACAGCCTGTGCCCCGAGTCTCCCGGGCTCCAGGCCTCTGCGCTGGGCCTGGAGCACCGACTGGCCCTTTAGCTGCATGTGCGTCCGATGGACGCACACACAGCCGCGGGCTTCTGCGGAGCAGAGAGCGAGCGCTCCCTGCCCCGCAGACAGTGTCGGACCCGCAGGTCCGACACAGCGGGGCCGCCGGGTCCTCACAGCGCTGAGGACCCGCCGCGGCCCCGTGCGCCTCAGCCGGCAGCGTCGCGATGACATCACGTCATCGCGACGCTGCCTGTCCTCGGGCGCACAGCGCGTCATAGGCCGTGCGCCCGAGGAGCTGCCGGAGGAGCGCGCAGCTGAAGAGGACAGAAGAGGAGCGCGCACCCGGAAACAGGTAAGGTGAGTATTAATGTTGTTATTTTTAAAGCGTTTACCTGCCTCAGTGCCCCCATATACTGCCTGTGCCCCTATAATGCCTGCCTGTGGCCCCCTATACCTGCCTGTGGCCCCCAAATCCCTGCCTGTGGCCCCCATATACTGCCTGTGCCCCTATAATGCCTGCCTGTGGCCCCCATATGCCCCCATACCACGGTCGGTGGCCCCCATATCCCTGCCTGTGCCCCTATAATGGCTGCCTGTGCCCCTATAATGCCTGCCTGTGGCCCCCATATACTGCCTGTGGCCCCCATATACTGCCCGTGGCCCCCATATCCCTGATTGTGCTCCTATAATGGCTGCCTGTGCCCCTATAATGCCTGCCTGTGGACCCCATATACTGCCTGTGGCCCCCATATACTGCCTGTGGCCCCCATATCCCTGTCTGTGCCCCTATAATGCCTGCCTGTGGCCCCCATATCCCTGCCTGTGGCCCCCATATGCTGCCTGTGGCCCCTATAATGCCTGCCTGTGGCCCCTATAATGCCTGCCTGTGGCCCCCATATCCCTGCCTGTGGCCCCCATATGCCTGCCTGTGGCCCCCATATGCCTGCCTGTGCCCCTATATACCTGCCTGTGCCCCTATATACCTGCCTGTGCCCCCCATATACTGCCTGTGGCCCCCATATACTGCCTGTGGCCCCCATATACTGCCTCAGTGCCCCTATATACCTGCCAGTGCCCCTATATACCTGCCTGTGCCACCCTATATACTGCCTGTGCCCCCCTGTATACTGCCTGTGCCCCCCTATATACTGCCTGTGGCCCCATATACTGCTTCAGTGCCCCTATATACCTAACTGAAGGGACTGCTATACCTATAATTAAGGAGTTGCTGGAAATGTGAGGATTCTAAGATATTTGTGTCCAAATCCTCAGGGACAAGTATTGGCCGGGAGCAATCAGCATGAAGGTGTGAACCGGATGGAGAAGAAAAGGGAAAGTGAACGACGCTGATCAGAAAAGACGTCTCCGGTGAGTTACTAAATGTAACTGCAGTGTAATCACTTATATTTCTGCAGAGTCTACATACAACTAGTATCTACCACTATCTGGTCACTGTATGGCGGTAATATATGTCTCTAGGGCCTGTGTGCAGTGGATAGTCACATGTGGGAGTCGCGTTTGGTCAGGGTCTGGCAGGATTATTTGAGCCTTAAGTAGTAATAGTTTGGGGTCTTGGTTTTGTAGGAGGGTTTTAGTAACAATCACTTGTCTGGTAGATTTGCTCCATGTATCGGTGGATGTTTTGGTGACTGTTTAGGGGTATTGTCATATGAAGGTGAGAAGTTCTGAAAAAGTAAATTTGTCATTGGTGATTTTTACTGTACAGTGACTGCTGAGGAGATGGACGGGATCTGTGTGGAATGTGCAGAAAATTAGTGACAGGAACACAAGGTTTTTTCTCTGTAAAAAAACATCCGCAGTTCAAAATGAGGCGTGAAAAAATGTCGTGTGAACCCAGCCCTACCCAGAAAAACACAAAGGGCCCGAGCCCCGGATGTTTTAGGACCCTAGCAACGCCCCTGACCTAAACCATTACACTACTAGCAATATTTTCACCATATAGTGATTACATAGAGGTAGATACCAGTGTACACGGGCGCTGCAGACTGTATATTGCCACTGTACAGTGACCATATAGTGGTAGATACCAGTGTGCACAGGCTCTGCAGATGTTGAAGTGACTACAGTGCAGTTTCATCTAGAGAGTCACTGAAGACATCTTCTGTGACTGGAATTTTTGGCTTTCCCTTTTCTTCTCTGTCCCATCCAGTCGACCATAATGATTTCTCCTGGCCACAATTCGTCTCTGCAAAATGTACCACTCAAACATCTTACAGATCAATTTTTTTCAGCACTTCCCTACTTGTAGTCACTTCTGTACCAACTCCACATGGGGTGATAGGTGGGGACGTTATGGGGTGATAGTTGCAGCTGGAAATGTTATGTGGTGATAGGTGGGGAAGTTATGGGGTGATAAGTGGAATGGAGTGATAGCTGGAAAGGTTATGGGGTTATAGCTGAAATGGAGTGATAGGTGGAAGTGAGAGGACTATGGAGTAATAGGTGGAGAGGTTATGGGGTGATAAGGGGGGGTTGTATTTTGTTGTTGGCACTCGGATGCATCACACCAGGGTGGGCGAGAAGAGTGCAGAGCACAGCTTACAAACTCATTGGTGGGGCATAGGACGATCCCCTTGGAGATTGTGCAGTAGCTTTGCCTGTACCCCCCAGAATCATATTGTGCAGATTAAACCCCATACCCTGCCCCCCAGACGATCAGCTGTAGGAATGATCTTCAGGAGTGCAGGAGAAAGTTTAGTACGGTCATTTTAAAAAAATGTTCTTATAGGTATACAGGTTTGGACTATGTCGGACCCATTGGATTATGTCAGACCAACATTGAACTGATTTTGTTAATAAAATGGTGTTTTTAAATAAAAGATTTTTGTGCAATTTGGGTTAGTTTCTTTTTTCATTTAATTTCAGTTTTAGTAATGGAGGTATCTGACAGGCACCTCACCATTTCTATCGCTCGGGCTTGTCAGCTAGCAGTAATTTTTGTCACCCAAAGCTGACACCAACCCTGTGTCACTATAAACCCAGTACCCAATGCCCCAAGGGTACTGGGATGAGCCGGGTAACCATCAGAAGCGGACCCTCTAATGTGATGGTTCACTTCTGGGGCGGAAAGGGACCAGTGTTAATGAACCTTTCCATTCTGATAGTATCAGGCTGCAGTTGTTGGTTTTGCCTTGAATGGTTCATTTATTTATTGATAATTCTAAAGTGGGCAACTACAGTGGATGCCCATGTTTAGATTCTCATTAAATAAATAATTTTTGGGAAAAAACTACGTGGGGTACCCCCTCATTTTCCATAACCAGCCAAGGTAAAACTGACAGCTTCAGCCTGATATTATCAGAATGGGAAGATCCATGGCTACTGGTTCCTTCCCATGCTAAAAAATACCAGCCCAGAAGCGTACCATCACATTAGAGGGTCCGCTTCTGATGGTTACTGGCTCTTCCCAGTACCCCTGGTGCGTTGGGTACCGGGGTAATAGTGACAGGGGGTTAGTGTCAGCTTTGGGCAACAAGAAACACCGCTGGCTGACACCATGTGAGAGCAATAGTAAAGAAGAAGCGTCTGTCAGACGCCTCCATTACCAATACTGGAATTATATGGGGGAAAAAAACACACACAAATTGCACAAAAAAACTTTTATTTAAATAAACACTCCCTGACTACAACCCTCTTTAACCATATTATTTGAAAAAAATAGATCCAAGGTTGTCCCGACGTAGTTCACGGAATTCGAAGTAGTCCAAATGGAAACCTGTAGATAAACAAACATTACACACATACATATAGGCTGGATAGCCTAACCAATATCCAGGAAAGCTGGGTGACAACCATCACCCACAGGTAACATCCAGATTTCTATGATAGGAACACTGTGTGCCACCTTTGGGGGATGGAGTGTCACCCAGCTTTCCTGGATGCTGAATAGGCTACTGCCATAGGCAATCGCCAGAGTCTGTCCCTGTGGCCTCAAGAGACAGGCCGCAATAGCAAGGGACAGGAGACAAAAGGGCAACTTCTGCCACCTGCGGCCTGTATCCTGCCCATGTGACTGCCAGAGACAGACCACAAGGGGCAGGAGACGAAAACAGTGGGAGCTAGACTCTTCACTAAAAGTCAGGGACGGTTTAGCACAGTTACTGCCTTCAAGGTTATATACAGTATGCAGCGCTCAATGAGTGCTGTACATACAGAACAGCAGGAAGCCTCTTGGCTTCCTGCTTCCCGGCCATCGTGTGGCCAGCAAGGCTCAGTAGTCACAGATGCTGCTGGGTCTTATCAGATCCAGATCACCTCTGCAGTTAGTATAGGAGGTTGTAGGTCTCCTGTAACTAGGGTTAATATACCAACAACAGTTACAGGGGAAATCAGCAAAAAAAAAAAAGTTAACTACAAATGCCCCCTAGAAGTATTTTTCGGATCTTATAGGGGGGCAAAATATGTAATATGAAAGGTTTAAAAAAAAAAAAATAATAATGATGATAAAAAAGCCACTGATAGTCCTAACCGCAATTTTTAGCCCTGTCACTGATGAACCTAAAACTTAATATCATCTGTATATAAACATCGGTGACGGAAAAGTGACACAATTACAAAGCTCATTTTAGTGCCACTTTTGCAGTTTAAAAAAGTAAATGAATAAAAGAAAGTGAAAAACATTTTCCTGATGATAAAAAAAAAATAAATCTAACCTAAAAATTATATAAAAATAAAACCTTACATATAACAGAGAAAAGCAAAAATATTAGTAGATAACTGAGAGTGGAGAAGCTTTATTGCATTCACACCTGTGAGTACTAATAGAAAAAAAAATATATATATATAGCCTGGTCAGGAACGGGGGGTTCGCGACCCATTCAAAAACTGGTTAAAGGGGTTGTCCACTTCATTTTTTTTATTACAAAAGTAGTGCCCATTTAAAATTAAAAAAAAAATTATACTCACCTCTCCCCTCCCCTCTGTCCGCATGCACTGCCAGTCTTCTGTTTTCTCCTTCCACACAGTAACATCACCGCGCACAGCAGCCATTTGGGTTTAGCGATCACATGCAACGGATGAAGTCGTCATTCGGAAGTGAAGTAGGGCAATGTCATATGACCCATAAACCCCATCAGCTGCTGCGGGTTGTGATTTTCCCATCCCAAAGAAGAAAAAAAAAATGTGGCCGAGGACGGCGAGGCGCTGGAACGGAGGTGAAGTTAGAGGCGAGTATAATTTTTTATTTTAAATGGGCCCTTTTAGCGTCATGCAAAAAAAATGAGGTGGACAACACCTTTAAACCACAAAAACCTAAAAAACATACAACACAATATAGCTGTAGTAATAAGGAGTCAAAACGTGATGACATGTTGAGGTTGGTGCCAAGAAGGGCGTGGCAGACTCCTTCTAGTAAAGAAGTTCTCTGTAGATGACTGATAATACCCTTTCTACAGAACATGATAAGGGATAAGCCTCTTTTTGCATTGCGGAAAAACATAAGAGTCTATTGTTCCAGCTACGCCTCATTATCCATTATGTAGATTTCCAGCCCCAGCAGGCAGACTCTGCCCCATACCCATCCAATGACCCGTTCTAATGAGAGCAAAACTGCCAACCATCAAATATGCAATTAGGCTTTTTTTTTTTTTTTTCCAGAATTTCTTGTATATATTTCTTGTGTATAGATGTGCTGGACTTAAAGGGAAAAACTCATGCAAAACTGATGCACAAGGTTATATGTATAACATATGTTAGTGTAAGGTTGTAGGGGGTACTACTTAGGGCCAGGCTTAGACTGGCCCATAGGGGAATAGGGAAAACCCCCGGTGGGCCCCCGAGCATGGTAGACCTGGAGTTGTATTCTAACTGAATATACATCCTCAGAAGAGGCAAAAAAGCAGAGAAAGAGGCATTTACAGTAGCTTTAGAGTAGGCCCCTGAAATAAACTCCACAGATGGGCCCACAAACAGCTCAACTAGTGGGCCCCTATAGTCAACTCCACCTTTAGGCCCTAGGCACCCCAGTCCGACACTGCTTAGGGCTTTGAAAACCACCAAAATAAGAACCCCTGTGTCATGTCCAGCCCCCATAGGCCCTACACTAATGTAATATACTGCGTTATACCTAATTTGGAGTGTTCATTTACAGTGCATTATGGGAGCACAGAGGAGGATTACACAGATGGATCTAAATTGTAAGGTCACATGACATCACTGGAGAAGACACACTGCTGTCTGTTTCCAGGGGCAACCAGAAGAGTTCTGAAGACAGCTATGTACATGAATGACGGAAATTATCTAATGTATCTCAAAATCAATCTATAGCTCAACCTGTGAATAAGGAGGCAATTTTATGATGTGGATGAAATTCTTCTTTATGGTAAGATTCACATGTGGTTTCAATGCTATGAATTTTACCTGCACATTTGCACAGGTAAAATCTGCACCATTTATAATAACAGCAAGTGGATGAGGATTTACAAATCATGTTTTCTGCACAGACATATAAGCATGGCGCAGGTTTTATTCTGTTGTGGATTAGTTGAGAATTTGTATCACGGAGGTTTCGGAATTTCAGAGTAGCAGTGGTAGAATCCCTAGTGAATGTGCAGCAAAATCTGCATGCAACACATATGAATTTTTGGAAGATAATTTCTGCTTTATGTGGACCCAGCTTGTGTCCATTTACTAATGTCAAGTGATGTCTGGTAGATTCTCAAGGGGTTTTCTTATTTAAAGGGGTTGTCTCGCTACAAAGAATAGCTTTCAAATTGTAGGGAACACAAAATAAAGACATTTTCCAAATATATTGCTTTGTTCCTCTGTTTTCCCTAAGGAGATACAAGTGAATTTATGACCTCCCTGGCTATTTCAGTTCCCTCAGTAACTGACCTGTAAACAATTCTCCCCCTGCTGTTTGTTCAATGAGATAACAGTGAGTGATGTCATCACACAGGTCAAGGCAGTGTCCTGTGCTGCTCAGCAGTAAAAAGCTTGATTTATGTAAAATAAACAGAACTGTAATTAGGGCTTTTGTTTTGGGGATCAGATAAGAAGTCCTGTTAGTAGTTTGAGAAGCTAATCTGATCTAATTAGCATCTGAAAGCACAGCACTGCACCTTGCTCTACAAGCATGGAGCTGTATGCAAATGTGTCAGTCGGAACCAGGGAGTGACAGAGTATTTCATTCATGCATTCTGTGAAACTCTGAAGGGAGACAACTCCTTTAACTGAGTATATTTCAACATGTAGGCAAAGGTTAATAAACATCTTTACAAAAAACATTTCTGTTCTTATTCCACTTAATTTCAGAGATATAGCAGTTTTTCTCTCCTGCTTGTTCACATATAGTTTCCTAGGTTATTGACCACCTACCCCGGTCCGCTACCCCAGTAATGCCGCTCCTGGGCCCGCCGGCAGTGAACTTACCAGTTCACTGCGGCGGGCAGGGAGCTGAGGGACCCGGTGCATACTGCCTCTGAACGCCCGGGCCCCCCAGCCCGAGCGTTCAGAGGCAGCGCTGGCCGGAGCTAGCAGTACGGAGCGACACTCGCTCCACCCTGCTACTTCCCCTGCTGGCGCTCTGTGGTCACGTGGGTGCGCGCGGTGACGTCACATCACCGCGCCGCCCGCGCTGAGCACAGAGGCTGCAGGGAGAGCAGCAGAGCGGAGCGAGCGGCGCATCGGGGGAGCGTGGACCGAGGTGAGTAAGTGATTTCTTATTTTACCTACCCCATATGCCTGCCTATACCCCCCCATATGCCTGCCTATACCCCGACACATGCCTGCCGATACAGCCCCCACATGCCTGCCGATACAGCCCCCACATGCCTGCCGATACAGCCCCCACATGCCTGCCGATACAGCCCCCACATGCCTGCCGTATACCCCCACAAGCCTGCCTGTATACCTCCACAAGCCTGCCTTTCTACTTATATGGGGCCCCTTTAGCTACCTAAACCCTACCTATATGGCCCCTATAGCCCACCTAACCCCTGTCTACCTGTATGGCTCCCTATAGCTACCTAAACCCTGCCTGCCTATATGGGCACTCTATTGGCTACCTAAACCTTGCCTATCTGGGGCCCCATATAGCCTATCTAAACCCTGCCTGCCTAAATGGACCCCATATAGCCGGGGGGTCAGGTGCTGGAAAAGTCAGGATTCTAAGATATTTGTGTCTAAATCTGCAGGGACAAGTGGCCGGGAGATGTCATCATGAAGGTCTGGACGGATGCAGAACAAAAGAGAAAGTCAATGACTGGTCAGAGAGACGTCACCTGTGAGTCACAAGATGTAACTGCACTGTAATCACTTATATGTCTGCACAGGCTGTGTACACTGCTATCTACCATTATATGGTCACTGTATGGAGGTAATATATAGTCTGTAGAGCCTGTGTACACTGGTGTCTACCACTATATGTCACTGTATGGTGGTTATATACAGTCTGCAGAGCCTGTGTACACTGGTGCCTACCACTATATGGAGGTAATATACAGTCTGCAGAGCCTGTGTACACTGGTGTCTACCACTATATGTCACTGTATGGTGGTTATATACAGTCTGCAGAGCCTGTGTACACTGGTGTCTACCACTATATGGTCACTGTATGGAGGTAATATACAGTCTGCAGAGCCTGTGTACACTGGTATATACCACTATATGGTCACTATATTATTATATATTATTATTATTAGACAGTATTGGTCTTTATGTACTGATCAGTGATAGTGTAGGGGTATTATTCAGTCACTATGTGGTGGTAATTTGTGGTCATGTTCTGGTGGTATAATCAGGTCCTTATGTAATAGCGTTATTGGTAATGTTGGTCTTGGTACAGTGGGATTTGTTTGGTAGCAGTATGATGGTGATATGTATGGTGAGGTATTTGCCCCTTGTATTATCTACATTATCTAACAGCATGTCCTGGTACATGGTCGTGGTCAGGGAGGTGGGCGAGGGGGGGGTGGGGGCCCATCCAAAAGTTTGCTTTGGGGCCCTGGCTTCTCTAGTTACGCCCCTGGCCTGACCCTAATTTTAAGCAACTAATCAGCAGCCTACAGGAAAACAATCAGAATCCTGCCAGTCAGGAAGAATAGCACTACCCAGAAGCCTTGTGCCATCCTGCCAAGGTTGCGGAGCACATAGCTGCGTAATGACACTGTTTTCTAAGTATGTATATATGCACATAACAGTATGAACATAGAACCAAACTGGTCAGCTTGAAAACATGTATGTTTTTCTTTATCACTATGTTGTATAGCAATATGAATGTCATTTTCCCTACATTTATATAATAGTCATGATGCTAAGTATTTCTGCATGCTTCCTCAAAGGATCTTCCTCTTATGACAAATACAGCTTTGATAACTCACATTTATAGCCAGACATCATATTTGGAAAAAGTAACTTTTTCAAAATCTCTCCATCACGGATTTCTCTTTAACAGGCACAGCTAGAAACAGGAGCGAGCAGAGTTGAAATGTCAGTCTCTGCTGCAAAGCCATCACACAGGAAGGTAGCAGTCTGAAGCAGGGGGGAGAAGAGAAGTTTTTATGAAAGCAGCCAAATCAGGCTTGGACTGGCCCAAATAGGAGCATGGTGGTCCCCCGATAGGCCCCTGGGCATGGAGAGAAAGGCAAAGGAATAGAGATTGAGTCATGTGCAGTCATGTACAGAAGCTGTAGGGTGAGCCCCAAGCATCAATCGCCCCCACCGGTGGGCCCCTAGCATCAATCACCCCCACCGGTGGGCCCCTGGCATCAATCACCCCCACCGGTGGGCCCCTGGTATCAATCACCCCCACCGGTGAGCCCCTAGAATCAATCACCCCCACCGGTGAGCCCCTGGTATCAATCACCCCCACCGGTGAGCCCCTGGTATCAATCATCCCCACCGGTGAGCCCCTGGTATCAATCATCCCCACCGGTGGGGCCCCAAGCATCCCAGTCCAACATTATGCAAAGTAGAAAAACCTTTAAGCATTGGTGTCCACATATCCTATTGTGCCACAAAGAGATAAGTACTTCCACTGATGCCATGCTAGGTAGCTACGAGGGTGGCACGTTATTGAGGGTACGACTGCCTGAAGCAGATCTGCTTCTATGTATATGAGGCACACCCCTGCCACACTTATGTACGTACAGTCAAGAAGCTCCAGCAGGACAATGTGAGAAATACCAGGTCTAGGTTGCATGGAGAAACAGTTCCTAGGTGCTGCAGACCTGGCTCGGGCACCTAGCCCTGTTTGTCCAAAGACATTGGGTAAATATTTGTACTGAATATCGGCGGCTGCAGACAGGGCACGCGGGATCTCACAGATCCAGTACAAACACAGGAACTGGGTCGGATGAAACGTCAGCTCTTGGAACCAGGTCTTCGAAAGAGATTACTAGTTGTATACAGTGATGTAATGACAAGCACCTGAACAATGGCTCGCACCTAAACAATTAAAGCTGCAGTCAGTCATTACCTGTATACTACCTGCCCATAAAAGATTAGTCATTGCCACTCTTCCCTATAAGGCTCTGTTCACTCCTGCATTCATTTTTGCTTTGCTTCGTCACAGGAACAGAACAATTACTATGGTGGCAATGCCAGATCTGTCACATGACGGGAGGCCCTCAGGTCTCCGTTGTTTGCACAAAGCAGTGCTGCAGGCTGCACTGTGTGATCCGGAATTTTTGACAAATTCTATTACAAAGACTTTTAATGAAACTGCCATGAAAGCTACCCCAGAATAGTTGGTCAGAGTGCTCCCGAACAGCTCTGCCTGATCATTGAGAGTACAGTGCAATCATGCAGGTACAGCTGCACAGTCCTCTCTACTTCCTCCCTGCAGTCACTGCTAAAATAGTTCAGCTTCCGGTATCCTATCATAACAGTGATAGAGCCCGGCGAGGTGAGTAACTACTGGACTCCAGGAGTGCAGCCTTAGGCAATGTTCACACGGCTTATTTTGGGACTGATTTCAGTCCGTAATTTGCGCCGTACTGCGCGAATTACGGGTGAAATCCGTCCCAGTCATTACAGTAATCCACTGTTCTCATAGAGAACTATGGATTCCGTCTCCTCTCGCGAAATACGGCGAGCGGGTAGAATGACATGTCAATTATCACGGCGGCATACGCGCCGTGGATAATGAATGTCTATGGGGCCGGCGAGCTGCCGCCCCACCCCACCCCCGCTGCACAGCACAATTGCGGGCGAAATCCGTCCCCACAATTACGCCGTGGATAAGCCATGTGAACATAGCCTTAATCTTCCAGCAAGGATCTTCAAATTAACCATATGATTGGACTCAGTCACCAGGGATAGTTACATAAACCCCTTCGCTGCCTTAGATCACCAGTGATACTGGGGAATCAGCAGTCCCAGTCTGTATTTAAGTTTAAGAGTGCTTTCACACGGTGCATTGCTGTACAATGCTGCACAAAAATCGCAGTAATTACCGCCATTTTACCGCGATTTTTGTGCATCAATGTACAGCATTAATTGCTGTGCCTTTCTGCACAAAAACGCATTGAAAAAAACGCATTAAAAGTACACCATGTGAAAGCACCCTAAAGGGGTTGTAAGTATTAGAAAAACCTGTTTGCTTAGTTTCAGAAATAGCACCACACTTATCCACAGGCTATGTTTGGTATTGCATCACAGCCTTATTAGGGTATATTCACACAGCGTTTTTTAGATGTGTGTTTGATTCTGTGTTTCGGACCCAAACTAACCTATAACAATGTGTGTTTATAAAGCAAAGCAGTCCTGGTTTGATATCCTAGTCTTGGACAATTCATTTAAGGCAGCTTCTGGATAAAGAGATAAATGTTACATAACCACTTTGATGATGGTAGGAAGCCTATAGACGGCACCAGGATCTCGACACATAGTGCAGGCTTGGACTGACCTACAAGGGCGCAAGGTAAACCTCTGCTGGGCACCTGAGCAAGGTGGGCCTCTGGACATGGCAGGCTTGGGACAGCTTTTTCAGGGAATAAAAGCAAAGAAGAAGAGGCAGAAAGCAGGGGCGTAGCTATAGAGGATGCAGAGGTAGCATTTGCTACCTGGCCCTTCAGCATGAGGGGGCCCAAAAGCCCTTCTGCCACATAGGAAGACACCAGTATTGGAAAGGGTGCATGGTAACTGGGGGGCCCCCCATTTCACTTTTTGCACTATGGCCCAAGAGCTTGAACTTACGCCTCTGGCAGAAAGCAAGAGTCATGTGAGGTAAGTGCAGTCATGTACAGAAGCTGTAGAATGGGCCCCAAAGAATCATCTCCACCGGTGGGTCCCAAAGAATCATCTCCACCGGTGGGTCCCAAAGAATCAACTCCACTGGTGGGCTCCAGGCACCCCAGTCCGGCACATGATGTGACGATTGTGGTAAGAAGAAGAGAATGAGAGACCCGTTTATTTCAAGTAAGAGCAAAAGAGGATTAGCTGAAAACATCCAACATGGCTCACCAGAATCAGCGTGGATTCCTGGGAGCTGTAGGCTCAGGTCACACTGCGTTATTTTGAAGGGATGCGTTAACACAGTGTTTCTCAACTCCAGTCCTCAAGGCCCACCAACAGGTCATGTTTTCAGACTGCACTGACAATACTTATATCACCTGTGCAGAATGCACTGACGATACTTATATCACCTGTGCAGAATACACTGACGATACTTATATCACCTGTGCAGAATGCACTAACAATACTTATATCACCTGTGCAGAATGCGCTAACAATACTTATATCACCTGTGCAGAATGCACTGACAATACATATATCACCAGTGCAGAATGCACTGACAATAATTATATCCCCTGTGCAGAATGCACTGACAATACTTCTATCACCTGTGCAGAATGCACCGACAATACTTCTATCACCTGTGCAGAATACACTGACAATACTTCTATCACCTGTGCAGAATGCACTGACAATACTTATATCACCTGTGCAGAATGCACTGACAATACTCATATCACCTGTGCAGAATGCACTGACAATAATTATATCACCTGTGCAGAATGCACTGACAATACTCATATCACCTGTGCAGAATGCACTGACAATACTCATATCACCTGTGCAGAATGCACTGACAATACTTATATCACCTGTGCAGAATGCACTGACAACACTTCTATCACCTGTGCAGAGTGCACTGACAATACTTCTATCACCTGTGCAGAATGCACTGACAATACTTATATCACCTGTGCAGAATGCACTGACAATACTCATATCACCTGTGCAGAATGCACTGACCATACTCATATCACCTGTGCAGAATGCACTGACAATACTTATATCACCTGTGCAGAATGCACTGACAATACTTATATCACCTGTGCAATACTGAGGAAAGCCTGAAAACTTGACTTGTTGGTGGGTCTTGAGGACTGGGGTTGAGAAACACTGCATTAACATGTTCAATGACTAATGTAGTTGGATGGATGTGTAACGTGCATTGGCATAGTGTCTGTTTTTACACTTTCTGTCACTTTCAAGGTTGGAGGACGCAGGGGGCTGCGCTTTTTCAAGTTTAAAAAAATATATACATTACAGTATACGTTTTTTACAATGTATGTCAATGGAAAACGGACCCTAGTGTTTGTGCCCATGTTGCAAATGTATACATTTTTATCCGTCATAAAATAGATCAACAATAAAGGTGACAGCCAATAGGAAAGCTAGTAAAAAAAAAAAAAAAATGGGATGTCAAATGTATGCTGCAAACAGTGCATGTTTATAATATGTTTAACGTATGCGTTATAACATACACGTTTTGACGGATGGTCAATTGTAGTGTGCACTGAGCCTTAGGCTATGTTCACACGGCTTACTGCGGTCGGTACAGTACGCACCGCAATAGGCCGGGTGCTTTGGGATCAGCGCATATTCCCAAAGCACCGGGGGGCCGGTAGCGCGCTAGCCCCATTGACATTCATTGACAGTGGCTCGTATTCACCGCTAACAATTGACATGTCACTTATCTCTCCGCGCGTACAATACTATCGTATTGTACTCGCGGGGGGACAACGCGTAATCTATAGTTCTCTATGAGAGCTATGGATTACCGTAATTGCGCCGTGTATTTCACCACGTATAACGCGTAATATAACTCGCAAAATAAGACGTGTGAACATACCCTTACACATTAAATTGTCAGCAGGTTCAGGATTTTCACTTCAAGCATGGAAATATATTTGTATGTGGTCTTTGGTTTCCCCCTACAACTATGGTTTATGTGTAACTTCTGCCATAAACTGCCTGGATTGTGGGGTGGGTTTGGCTCATGTAGAGATTAGCTCTTTGTATGTAGAGGTCATGCAATATAAACCCTCCTCCCGGCAGGTGCACAACCTTTTACCCTGCAGTTATCTCCGCTGTCCTACTAATCCGAAATCTTCAATCAACACCAGGAGGATGTCGGATAATTATCTTGCCCAGTGATACCGGCCTGCCCTGGGATTAGTGCGAGTTATAAAAAGGCTCAGACTGGCCTACAGAGGAGTAGAGGAAACCCCTGTGGGCCTGGTAGGTCTGGGGTAACGGCTTTGGGAGCAAGGCAGAGTGCAATGGTCAAGTACAATATGTTGTGCTAGGAACAGTAGCTATAGCAGGCATCCTCAAACTGCGGCCCTCCAGCTGTTGGGAAACTACAACTCCCATCATGCATTTATATAATCTCTAATAGTGGGAATGATGGGAGTTGTAGTTTCCCAACAGCTGGAGGGCCGCAGTTTGAGGAAGCCTGAGCTATAGTGTGGACTCCAAGAATCAGCTCCACCGGTGGTTATACAGACCCGACATGTACCATGGATTCCAAACCTCCACTAGATCCTGGAGATCTGCTATGTTTATAGACCTGATTTATGGATCTGGCAGAGCTGAATTTGCCATTTAACTCTGAGGTGTGAACCTTTAAGAATAAGGTAATGCAGTAAATTTACCTGTAGTCCCATGCAAAAAAAACTACGTAAGACATTGCTGTTTTTTTTTTTTTTTTTTTTAGTTGTGGCAAAATCACAATCGGCTCACCGGCCACTATAATCCACAGGCTGCGTTTTATCGTTTTGCACAATTCATTCACTCCTAAAGTGTATAAGCTATTAAATTTGCTGACTGCAGATAATGACATAGGACTGCAGGTAAACCTACCGAGTTATCATATTTCAGAGTTCTATATATGAACAAACAATTCAGCGACAAGCTTAGCTCTGCTACATCTGCTTTCTTCTAGGTGTGCAGTGTTGTTAGGAAATGTAGCCAAGTTGTGCTGTTTCCTTCTTGCCTTGCGTGTTTACGAGGACTGAGAATGCAGGAGGTGTAGCTGCAGACCCATGTAAAAGTAATACATTTCTTGTTATGTCACACTGAATTTTGCTGAATGACAACCTTATGTCAACTACATCTATAATCCACAGATCTAGTAAAACTGTACAACTCAGTGTAACCCCATAAAGTGTACAGACTACCAAATTTGCTTTCTATATAGTTACATGGGGCTGCAGGTAAACATACCCTGTTATTTTACTCCATAGTTACAAATATGAACAAAGGATGAGGCAACAAGCTCATCTCTGCTACATCTGCTGTCTTGTAGATGTATAGTGTTTCTGCAGACATGGTTGAGCTGTGCTATTTCACTTTTGCATGACTTATTCATGAAATTTCTGTGAATTAGTTTGAGGCAGCAGGTGTAGCTGCAGTCCTATGTAAAAGTGATCTATAGAATTGTGCGAATCAACAACCTCCACTCGCCTACATTTATAATCCAAAGATGTAACAAAGCCTTGTTCTGTTATTTTGCACAGTCCAGTATGACCTCGTAAAGTGTAGAACAGAATTTGTTTACTGCAGACAGTTACATAGGACTGCAAACAAACTTTGAGTTATAAATATGAACAACTGATGTGGCAAAAAACTCAGCTCTGCTACATCTGTTGTCTTCTAGGTGCATAGCGTTGTTAGCACAGTTTTGCTACATCTGCTATTTCGTCTCTGCATTGCTCATTCATAATAACTCGGTGAGCAGGTGTAGCTGCAGTCCTATGTAAATCCAGTTATATCACGTTGAATTGTGCCAAATGACAACCTCATTTCACCTACATCCATGATCTACAGTTGTAATCAGGCTGTGTTGTCATTTTGCACAATTTAGTGTGACCTCATTAAGTGTACAAACTACTGAACTTGATAACTGCAGACAGTTTTATAGGGCTGCAGGTAAATTTACCTTCAACTTTGCTACAACTGCTGTCTTCTAGGTGTATAGTGTTGTTAGCACAGGTCGGCTACATCTTGTATTTTGTTCTTGCATTGCTCGTTCATGATAACGCTACGAGCTAAGCTAGTGCAGCAGGTGTAGCTGCAGTCCTATGCAAATCCAGTCGTTATGTTGTTGTATCACATTGATTGGTGCCAAATGACAAACTCCGCTCCTCTATGTCTGTAACTACTTCCCATCCAGAACCGATCACTACATTCAATTAACGTAGATCAGTTTCCCTTACCTTAAATCCCAGCGTCTTGTGGGAATCGTCAGCCAGGGATGCTTCTTCCAGAGGATGGACTTGCTGACATTTCTGGTGCTGTCTCGCTGGTGGGGAGGGACACCTGTAGACACACCCTGAGAGGACGTATAGACAGAATCAGGTTACCTGACCCAGGTAAAGAGGAGGCTCTGTCTCTCACACGCTACTCAGCAGACCGCAGCTCGTACAAATAGAGGCTTTAACCCATTGGGGGCAGAAACCTAAACCGCCTCTAATAGCAGAATGCGAATTCTTATAATATCTACTTACAGAATCTGCAGGGGCCTGGTGCAGGGTTCAGAGCAGCCAGGGCTCCCGGATTCTTCTATACCTCTTGTCTTCAGGCCAAGTTAGAAGTTGGAGCTTTGTGCTGTGTGCAAAATTCTTGTGCACCGTTCACCCAACGCCAGGCGGCTGCTGATAAAGGGACACAGATGATGAGTCACAGCAATACTGGCAAAACAAGGGGCAGATAAAGAACACAAAGTAAACTGATCCGAAAGAAGGAAGTGTAACAGCTTGAAAACACAATCCTCGGCCTAATGATGAGATTTTTTCATGACACCTTTTTAGGCTACGTTTCGAGACCCCGCCATTGGACACGAAACATGAAGACAATAGAACAATACACGTTAGTATGTGAGATGTTTAAAGGGACGTTACCATCCCAAAAAATTTCCCACACATTTACAAGCTATTTTTTTTTTTAATTGGGTGATTTTTTTTTTTGTCTTTTTTTAAATAATATTTCAAGTTCCCCCTATGTACATGACTTCCTGCTTTATCTCTTTGACTTCTCCTCTGTAAACGCTGATAGTGGCATTGAGAGGATTGCTTGACAATTCTCTCAGGCTGACTATGGCCTGAGAGGTGTAAGTATTAGGCCATGTCCCCATGGCATGGGTTTTCGGACGGTTTTTCAGCCGGTTTGCGGTTTTTTCAGACCGCCTGAAAAACCGGCCGAAAATGAGCACAATGGTGCTCTATGGAAAACCTGTGCAGCAGTCCCCATTGCACAGGTTTTGCCGTCGGACGGTTTTGTCGCCGGCGGTCCGGCGGCAAAACATTGTAGAAGCACAATCTTCCGTCCGGTTTCCCGACAGAAGATGTGCTTCTCAATGGGAGGGGGGAGGGCTGTTCTCCGCTCATCGTGGAGAAAAGCCGCCCCCCCGCCCCCGCCGCGGCCGTGGGGACGGGCGCAAAACAGGACGGTATTTGTCCTGTGCAGTGGGAACGCGCCCTTAGCAGCAGTATCTGATAAAAATTGAAGCAAGCTGGTAGCCCCACCCAGGGCAGAAAAAATTAACATATTATACCTATATGTATTGTCTTTGTCGAATCTTATCTATCCCTGTCCAGAGGACAAAGCGATCATTGTTATTACCTACTATTTGCAATGAGACTACATGCAAATAAGCTGCAGTAAAGTGAGACTAGTCTGCACTGCCATTCAGGAGTTTTATCTCTTTACTATCATAGCTAGAGAAGGACAACATTTAATATGTAATTTTTAATTGCATAAGATGCCGAAATAAAAAACAAAAAATACTGCTAAAAATTTTGAAAAAAAGCAAGCTTTCCCGGAACTTTGGATATAACCACAATACCCCTGTCTGATGGCAATGTCCCTTTCTTAACCCAATTCTGCGATTTATGGCAACATGTTGGTATTTTTTTCATCCCTGCCTTTCAAAGGCCATAACTTTTTGTATTTTTCTGTTGCTATAGCCAGAGCAGGACTTATTTTTTGGGGACGGGGTGTATTTTTTTTTATGGCGTCATGAAACCTATTGGAAAACACCAGAAAAAAAAAGTAATGGAAATAAATGCAATTACATCATTGTTTTTGGGTTTTGTTTGAACGGATTTCACTGTGCGGTATAAATGATGTGTTCTCATTGGTGGCGGCGGTAGGAGTAAAAACCATCCAGAACGGGGCCGGACATGGGGGCGCAGCCCTGAAGGGAGGCCCCACATGACCTGGCGCGCCGACTCCTGCGGGTGTACGGGGAGGCAGGACGAGATGCGCGCGGTGTGCGACGCGCGGTACGTGGCTGGTGACGTGCGGCGCGCGGGGCGCGTCGTGCGTGTTTGAAGGGGCGGAGCTATATATAACCGCCGCCCCGCGCCGCGCGGTCACCACTCAGGCAGAGGCAGTGAAAAGAGAGGAGCCTCAGCTGTGCGGCGCGCCAGAGTGTGGATTACCCCCGCGGTTGACCAACTTCTGGAGCAGCTCAGGAGAGCTGCTGGCGCACGTGGGCAGGACTGGCTACAGCCGCATGTGCAAGGGGAATTGTTGGATGGGCCACCGGCCTTACCTCCCACCTCACCTGGGGTCGCTACGAGGTCCGCTGGCCACCCGAGGCGCCGCACTAGGCCTCCTGCTAGATTGAGCCCTGAGATGACCCCTAGGGCCCGCATGCGCCGTCGGAGCCCTTCTCGGGACCCTTCAGGGCGAGCGGAGCGGGCTGCGGCCCGCGCACCCCCTGCTGGGCCCTGGGGGGAAAATCTTAGGAGGAGGGGGGGTTTCCTGCCGGAGCACGGCGGCAGCCGCCGCGGCCTTGTGGGGGTGCTGCCGGGGCTCCTGTCGGCGGTGAGGCGGGGGAGACGGTGAGACGGTTCCGGTCGGGCCGCTCACCGGGCAACGGAGGTCGAGCGGACGGTCAGCGGCTCACGGGGACCCCCCAGCGGTTGGCGGCGCGGATGTCGGTCCCGGCGCCAGGTTCAGCAGGAAGGTCGGAACTGGGTTCCAGGTCAGCGGAGAGTGCATCTGGGATATCGTCGTCGCGGATGCGATCCACGGTCCTTTTGGGTTTTCGGGACCGGGGCGCAGGCGGAGGTGGGTGAGAGCGAGATTGTCGAGGAGTGGCAGACGACGGGACACCCGCTTAGGGATGGGTCGGCACGGCGGCGGGTTCACAGCACCCGCGCAGCCCGGTTTGAGTCTTATTCCATGTCTGTTTTGTCGCCGCCAGGGGGAGGAGGTCAGGTTCGGGCCTGGGCAAAGCCCTTCAGGTCGGTTCCGGTTCCGGGCAGGGCAGGTTTTTGGCGGGTAGTTTTAGGGATTTTATGGCCCGGTTTCCAGGGCCTACGGGGGGTTTGGAGCAAGTATCGCCGGTCTCGGTTTGGGGGTTGGGTGGCGTCGGGTAATGTGTTCCCCCCCTCCGTGGTGGGAAGGGGGTCGGTTCCAGTGCTGGGAGGGCCCCGGGGGTCACGGTGTCCGTTCAGACTGATTTAGACAAGGTGGATAGCGTGCGACTGGACGAAAAGGGCAAGGGGGGAAGTATACGTTTGCTTTAAAGGGCCCCTCTGGGGGCGCATTTAAAGAAGAAGTGAGGGGAAAAGATAGGGAAAAGACGAATACGTCGAAATATTTTCTCTCCTTCCGTTGGAGAATTTTAAATTTGGACAAGAGTAAAAGGGACGGGGGGAAAAAAAGGAAGATGAGGAGAAGAAGAGATGGCGTCTGATACCGCAGACGTTTCAGAATTGGTTACAGGCTTTCCGATATTAGCAAGCGTGATAGGGGAAAAGGCACCTCAGAATTGTTCAGGATATTTTTTGCTATATGGATGCCATTGGGGTGGCGTATAGGGTGTATGGGGGCCAGGCTTGGCTCCGATAGATAGCAGATTCCGGCAGCGGAAGGCAGTCCGCCCTTCCATACGTGGGACAACAAAGATATCGGGCTTTGGTTGAAGGTGATGGCTCCGACCAGGTACGGGCATTCCTTTCGGGAGGGGCCCGGGGGTTCCGGGCACTCCGGGGGGCTCGGCTCGGGCGGAGGGGCAACCCAGAGCGGGAGTAAGACTGGGGTCTGTTGGCAGTTCAACGACAACCAGTGCAGATTCGGGGGTAGTTGTCGTTTCTAACACATCTGTTCGATTTGTAGCGGATCCTCTCATGGAGCAGCCAGATGCTTCCGTAAGGGGAGGGGCTCAGGCGCTGCGCATGGGGGAGACGCCGGTGAGGGTGGCCGCGATGGCCCCCTACCTAAGTAGGTACCCCGATCAGCAGGCAGCGTCCTTGTTGCGGGAGGGCTTCACAGTGGGTTTTAGGATACCCCCCCAGCGTACGAGGTGCCCTTTCCCACCCTGAAGAATTTGAGGTCTGCATTGTTGTATCCGGATGGGGGTTTCAGAGAAGTGGCGAAGGAAGTTAGGTTGGTTAGGATGGCAGGCCCATTTGCGGAGTTGCCATGTGTGGGCCTTATAGTTTCCCCGTTGGGAGTGGTTCCAAAGAAGGAACCTAATAAATTTCGGTTAATTCACCACTTGTCTTTCCCTAAAGGTCATTCGGTTAACGATGGGATAGATCTGGTTTTATGTTCAGTTGAATACACGTCCTTTGACACGGCGGTTCACTGGGTTCGGCAGTATGGGAAGGGTGCGTTGATGACGAAGACCGATATAGAATCGCCGTTCAGGTTGTTGCCGGTGCATGCGGACAGTGTGCGGTTTTTGGGCTTTTTTTGGGAAGGGGCATTTTTTGCGGACAGGTGTTTGCCAATGGGTTGTGCCATTTCTTGTTCGTATTTTGAAGCTTTTAGCACTTTTTTGGAGTGGGTTGTCAGGGATGTGTCTGGGGTTTCTTCTATCATCCACTACTTGGATGACTTTCTGTGTGTTGGCCCAGTGGACTCTGGGTTTGGGGTCGCTGTTGGCCAATATGCAGTGGGTTTTTGCGGATCATTTTGGAGTCCCACTGGCCCCAGACAAGACAGAGGGTCCCTCCACCACCCTGAATTTTTTTGGGGATTCAGATCGACTCAGTGGCGATGGAATGTCGGTTACTAGAAGAAAAGCTAGCGGCTTTAAAGGGGGAGGTTAGAAAAGCTTGGCGGTGAAGAACTTACCTTGAGGGAGCTGCAAACCTTATTGGGCAAATTGAACTTTGCTTGTCGAATCATTCCGATGGGCAGGGTCTTTTGTCGACGTTTGGCAGCGGCTACTGCAGGGGTGCAAGCACCGCAGCATTTTGTTAGAGTGAAGGCGGAAATGAAGGAGGACCTGAGAGTGTGGCGGTCCTTTTTGTCGAAATACAATGGTCGGTCCATTATTTTGGAGGCGGTAGTGAGTAACTTGGGTATCGACGTCTTTACGGATGCGGCGGGGAGTGTAGGGTAGGAGCATTCTGTCAGGGGAATGGAGCGCGGGTCGCTGGCCGGATAGTTGGGTGGAGTCGGGTTTGGTTAGGAATTTGGCGCTTTTGGAGCTGTTCCCCATAGTTTTGGCGGTGGAGATTTGGGGGGTGAAACTGCGTAATAAGAAGGTCAGGTTCCATTGTGATAATTTGGGGGTGGTGCAGGCCATTAACTCCCAGTCAGCTTCTTCTCCACCAGTGGTTGAGTTGCTGCGGCGGCTTGTACTGTGCTGTTTGGGTTTGAAAATTTTTGGGTGGGTTTCTGTCCACGTGCCGGGGGTGCAGAATGATCTGGCTGACGCTCTGTCTCGTTCACAGTGGCAGCGGTTTCGGAGCCTGGCCCCGGATGCATCAGCGATCGGCGTGGAATGCCTCAAGGAGTTGTGGAGCGTGGTTACAATACCGCGGACCAGTTGTTCAGGTCATCATTGCGCGAGGGACTTGGAATCGTATTCAGCTTCTTGGCAATTGTGGGAGCGCTGGTTGGAAGGTTTGGGGGCGATATCTTCCGAGGAAGAGGGGGGGTCTGCCCTCTTGTGCTTCATAGGTCATGCCGCTAACGAAGGTTGGTCGGTATCGAGAGTGTCAAGGTTGATTTCGGGCCTGGCCTTTGGCTTCAGGTCTCGTGGGATGCGTTGATGTTTTCAAGTCATTTTGGGTCGCGCAGACGTTGAAAGGTTTGAGGAGGGGGCGCAGTTCGGTGGACGGTCGACGGCCAGTGGTATTTCAGCTGCTGGAGCGTCTGGGCGTAGCCTGGGGGAAGTGTGTTCATCGGATTTTGAAGGCAGACTCTTCCGTCTGGCCTTTTCACTAGAATTTTTTGGCGCACTGCGGATAGGGGAATTAGTTTCTCCTAGTAGTGGCTGGGGGGCTGCGAAGTGGGGATGTTCAGCTGTTTGATGAGGGCGTTGAAATTTTGGGTTCGGAAGTCCAAGAGACGGGTCAGAGGGGAGCGGGAAAACGAGTGTGGTTGGGACGAATAGAAGGGGCTCTGATGTGCCCGGAGCGGTGTCTGGCAGCGTATAGGGGACCGGGCCCGTTGTCAGCAGGGCCTTTATTGGCGCATGAGGATGGTACATTTTTGTCTCGCTTCCAATTTAATGCGGTCTTTAAACATTGTCGGGCGGAGGTGGGTTTGAACCCTTCTCAATTCGCTTTCCCCATTCGTTTCGGATAGGGGCGGCGACTGAAGGGAGCTAGCAGAGGGTTGGACGCGGCGGTGGTGCGGAGGATTTGGCAGGTTTGGGAGTCAGATCGCTTCCGGCTTTACATGTGCGCATTTGGCTCAGGACCGCTATGTGACGTGGCCTCACCTAATTGAAAATTTAAAGGGAAAGGGGGGGTTGTTGGCCGTGTGCTGTTGCATGGCTGTTTGCTCTTTATTTTTTGCATTTTGCTTCTTTTCTAGGTGGGTTCCCCCCGCTGGGATGGATCTTTGGCCACTCGTTTGTGCATTGGGGAGCACAGCGTGCGGCTCTACGGGGGAGTGGTCTCCAGCTAGGAGTCCCGAGGAGGGGGCAACTATCCGATGGATCGTAGGCAGGGGATGATATGGAACCAGGTTCTGCCGGCGTTTCAGGAATTTGCTCAGTGGGATCGACCTCCGGACGTGGTGGTGTTCCATGTCGGCGGGAACGACTTGGGTAATCGCCCAATTCGAGAGTTAATTAGGGACATTTTACGGTTGCGGAGGCTATATCCGGGTTTGGTTACAGTGTGGTCAGATATGGTCTGGCGGCGGGCTTGGCGTCGCGCGGACTCGGTGTTGGGGGTTAATCGGGCCAGGGTTAAGGTGAATCGTACGGTTGCGCGCTTGAGCGAGGGATGGGGGTTTCGTTGTGCGCCACAGAGAACTCGAACTCGAAACAGGGGACGGTGATTTTTGGAGGGATGACGGGGTCCACCTGAATGCTGTGGGCTTGGACTTGTGGTCCTGGAGTATTAGGGAAGGTGTGGAAAGAGCGTTGGGGCTGGTGGGGGCGGCGCGATCATGAGGAGTCTTGAGTCGCTTGCTGTGGCGGGGTGGGGGTCCTTGGAGTCAGTGGAAATTGTTGGGGGAGTCAGGTTTCGGCTTGCCTCCTAATTGGAATTGACCGGGGCTGGCAAAGGTTTGGGCTCCGCAGGGCAGGGTCCTTGGGAGGCAGTGAACAGTGGTGAGCCACTGAGGTGGTTTTTGGGGCCCTTGGGCTTGGTGTGACGGCTGAGGGTAAGGTATGGAGAAGTGTGGAAAATGGTCGCCCGGCTTTTGGGCGGGGTGGTTGGTAACTCCAAGGACCTCAGCCCCCAGTGGTTAACTGGAAAGGTCTTTAAAGTTGGTTGTGAAAGGTCGAATGGGTATAGGGGAACTGTACTCATTCGTTTTGATTAATTGTGTGAATGTTTTGTTAATAAAATGGCTGCTGTGGCAAATACATCCAAACTAAGTCTCTGAGTCTTTATTGTAGGTGGGATTTGGGGCAGGTGTGTTGGTCTCAGCAGAAATAGGCGCTGCACAGGGTCATGCACACGTGGAATCACAACCACCATTTAAACGCTTTCTGGACAAGTTATCTTGTACAATAAAGATGGATTGGGTTGAAGCCTCTTTTGGACAAGAAAGCCAAGTCCAACAATTTTTTTGAAAATCAGTAGAGCTTCATTGCGTTATTAGCGAGCTGGAGCCGACAACTGATACCACCATGCTTCCAACCCACAATTTGGTTTCAAGAAAGAATATTGATAGGAGATCTGGAAATAGACCAATCAGGAGCATAGAAAGTGACACAAAAGGACTCCATGCCAGGGCTGTCTTAACAGGCAGTGCAGTAGGCCTTTCCAAATACATGCCATCATCCCAGGCCATGCCTCTAGCCACTGCTAAGTATACCAATATCGTCAGGACACCCTGCTGATATCTCCTAGGCAGCCAGCAGCCTACAAGACTAATTGGCAAGGCAGGAAGCCACGGGCTCTCTGCTGCACTGTGGTTGTTGGCAGTCGGGATCATAACGGACCACGGCCCTGTTCTCTAATCATGTAGACACCCTGGTTGCATTGAGGGTATGTGCACACGGCGTGTTGAATACATTTTTACAATACGTAAAATGTATTGCATAAAACGTATCCAAATATGTACCACAAAGTGTGGGATGTATTTGGATATGTTTCCTGGACTGCAGACATGCACCCTATTGTTTCTATAGGCTTTTAAATGCGTAAAACCGATCAAGAAGTGACCTGTCAATTCTTTGTGCGGATCCCTAAAATGCATTACAATAATGGATGTAAAATATATAATGTCTGAAGGACGGTGCGTATTTTACATTGAAATCTATGAAAACTGAATGGAACATTGTTAAATACGTATTTCACTACATAATAACTGCCCAAATATGTATTTCACAAAATACATAGCGGTGTTAAATGACCGGAATTCGAGTTATCTCTGATCCCGGTAGCAGTTGCCGCTGAATCGAACAGGTAGAACCCGCCAGTTAAGGAGCGCAAGTGAGCCGGCACCACACCTCCTTAACGTTGCTGTGCCATAAATGTACTCTGTAAGGTATTAATGGGTTAAATGATCAATACAGGCAGTCCCTGACTTATACCGTTCCGACTTACATCTGTCCCCTAGTTACAAAGACTTATGGGGCATGCTGGCACTTGTAGTTCCATGTTCCACAGCAGATAGTAGCTGTGGAATGACAAGTTCCAGCATGCCACAGCAGCACATGAGGTGAAATCTTCTTAACGCAAAAGAAATGTAAAAACCCTTCCCTGCACTATCCAAAACTAAAAAAAAACCTTTTAATAGATGTACCTGTTCCGACTTCCATACAAATTCAACTTAAGAAGAAACCTACAGTCCCTATCCTGTTCGTAACCAGGGGACTGCCTGTATAAAATTAGAAAAACCTGGCTGCTTTCTACTGGGAACTGCGTCACACCTGTCCATGCTTGGCCTTGTATCTCAGGTTCCTTGAACTGAATGGGGCTTAGCTGCAATACCACAAATAACCTTAGTATTGATGTGGCGCTATTCTCCATTGAGAGCAGTTATGTTTTTCTAATTCCCCTTTGGTGACTTCACACAGCCTTTTACAACAAGAAGATACTAAATCTAAATGGATTAACTTTTTTTTTTCTAAGTTTATCCCACTTTAGCTAATGGTGACTTGGGTTCTGTTTACATCTGCCTTGAAGGTTCTTTTGAAGATTCAGTTATAAACAGTGGACAAAATAGTGTAGCAGGCAGCGCTATTGTGTGGTAAAATTATGGACACCATGATGGAAACATGATAAACTTCATTATAGTCATTGGATGGAGGGCGCTACTGGTAAAGGATTTGGCATCCCTGTCATTTTTGTTGTTCTGTCTTTTTGGTGGAGTAGAAAAATGGATATTAATGTGAACAAAGCCTAAAAAGATTTGTTTTTATGACTAATGCTAGCATGAAATGCACCTCATTGATCAATGAGACTGTCTTGGTTGCCCATAGCAACCAATCAAAGCTCATAGCAACCAATTGGAGTTTAGCTTTCATTTTTCCAAACTGTTCTGTAAAATGAAAGCAGAGCTCTGGTTGCTATGAGCTCTAATTGGTTGCTATGGGCAACAAAGACTTTCTTAGGGTATGTTCACACGGCGTACTTTCGGCACACATTTCACATTGTATTTGTAAGCTAATACGGGCGAGATGCGCGCCGAAATTATGGTAATCCATAGCGCTCATAGAGAACTATGGATTACGCCTCCTCTCCAAGCTCGTACAATACGATCGTATTGTACGCGCAGGGAGATAAGTGACATGTCACTTGTTCGCGGCGCGAAAGCGTAATGCTTGTCTATGGGGCGGCGGCTGCCGCGGCCCCTCGCGTCTCGGGAGTACGTGCTGATCAGCGTGAGCTCCCGAGACACACGTTGTATTGCGCCGCATACTGTACGAGCCGCAATACATCGTGTGAACATACCCTTAGACTATGCCTACACAGCACAGGTTTTTGGTCGGATTTACGGCGGATTCAGTGTTTGGAATCCGCCAAAAATTCGTCTGTAACCAGTGCTCATAGATTACAATAGAAAATCCGTGCTGTAGTCCACACAGCACAGATTTTTTCCAATCTGTTTTGAAATCCACCAGATTCTGGCAGATTTTAAAACATGTCAGATATTCTAACGGATTGCCATTGGATTCGCATACATTCAATGTACGGGGGTCAACGGCAAATCCGAAAACCGATTGCGGTTTATAGAACAAACCCAAACCAAAAACCGCGGTCTACCGATGTTCAAATGCATTCGGATTTTGGATGCCATTTTAACATATGCTGTGTAGCCTTAGGGTATGTTCACACGGCTGATTTGGATACAGAATTTCAGCCTCCAAATCGCAGTCAAAACCTCATCTGAAAAGCGTCTCAATGGAGCACTTTTCAGGCGGGAATTTGATCAGGATATCAACAAGGTTTTCCAAAACTGTTTTTTCTGAAAAACCCATACAAATTAATAACCAGGACAAAAATCATGCCAAGATTTTGAAGCTCTCCATTGATTCCTATGGGATTTGAAAAAGCTCCAAGAATTGACATGATACTTTTTTCTCAGCGCCCAAAACAGAGTTCAAAGAAGCGCCTAAAATGCACATAAAAACCTCGTCGTGTGTGAACTACAACACTGTTTTACATTGGAATCAATGAAAATTAACTAGAGGGGTTTTGCTTGTTTGACGCTGTTTTGGGCGTTGATATGCTCCAAATACAGTGTCAAAATCAGCCATGTGAATTTACCATAAAGCCGCATCTACACGGCAGAGTGTGAAATACTGCTCGGACTCTAAGGGCATGTCCCCACGGCAAGGGTTTTCAGCCGGTTTTTCAGCCGGTTTGCGGTTTTTCAGACCGCCTGAAAAACCAGCCAAAAATGAGCACAATTGTGCTCTATGCAAAACCTGTGCAGCAGTCCCCACTGCACAGGTTCTGCCGTCGGACGGTTTTGCCGCCGGCGGTCGGCGGCAAAACCTTGTAGAAGCACAATCTTCCATCCAGTTTCCCGACAGATGTGCTTCTCAATTAGGAGGGGGGGGGGCTGTTCTCCGCTTTATCGCGGAGAAAAGCCGCCCCCCCGCGGCGTGGGGACGGGCGCAAAACAGGACAAATACCGGCTGGCAAACCGGCCGGTATTTGTCCTGTGCCGTGTAAACGCGCCCTAATTGGAATTTGACCAGTATTTAACAGTCTGTTTTTGTTTTTTGTCCCATTTATTGCTGCGGCTTTTGGATTTCGGGCGACCCCGGCCATAGAACAGAACTATAATCTTCCGGTTTCTGGGGGATTATAGAACATTTGAAATCCGACCTCAGAAAATCCGAGCTGTGTAGACTATAACTCAGATTTTCTATTGAGGTCTATGGGGCACTGTTTATAGTTGGATTTTCGGCGGATTCTAAATACTGAATCCGATTTAAAATCCACTGCAAACCTTGTTCTATTTCACTTTGCTGCTCCCCCGGGGTCCGATGGACCCTGAGAGGCCCCCCCCCCCCCACTCCCTCTTTTTTTTTTTTTCCCTTTCTCTTACTTCTGAGGCAGTCCAATTTTATTCTCACTATCTCATATGCTTCTTGCATACGTGTGTTTATATTTACATTTATTTTTATTAGGGAAATGCCTTGTGGAACAGGCCCTTTATCAACCCGTGTAAATTTTGGATTATGAGGCTCCACGTGCCCCCCGTCTATGTATGCGTTTATCTGTTCCTCGGTTTCTTCTTTCTAGGGCACGTTGTGTTGACCGTGTCGTCATCACTGTATTCCATTATGTGATGTGATTTGCGATTCTTTGTTTAATTAGTACCCTTTGTTTTTTCAGAACTGTTTCAGTAATAAATGTTGAGGTTCTGTTTATGTTTCTGTGCTTTATAAAGAAAATGTTTAATAAAACTTTAAATTTAAAAAAAAATAAAAAAAAAAAAGAAAACCGACTGCAAGCCATTCCAGTGTAGACACAGTGTTAGACAATGTTCACACGGCTTATTGCCGACGTAATTGCGGAGACGGATTTCGCCCCGCAATTACGCCGGCTGCCGTGCAGTGGGGACAGGGCAGGGGGCCGGCAGCTCGCCGGCCCCATAGACACTCATTGTTCACAGCGCGTACACGCCGTAAATAATTGACATGTCACTTTCTCCCCGCTCGGCGGATTCGAGAACTGTGGATTACCGTAATGGCTGGGATGGATTCCAGCCGTATTGCAGCGCAGTACGGCGCGCAATACGGCTGCAACCCGTCCCTGCAATAAGCCGTGTGAACGGCCCCTAAGAGCTCGTTCACAGGGCTTATTTTGGGACTGATTTCAATTACGTTGGCAATAAGCCGTGTGAACCGGGCTTTACTGTTAGACAGGTGGGTTCTTCTATTTTTTTTTTTTATAAATAAAGTAAATAAATGCAGCAGCTTCTGGGCCCCCAGTAAAATAAAAAAAAAGTATATTCCCCTTCCTCTCATTCCAGCAACTTGTCTCCCCGGTCTTCTGTTAACCCACCATCACTTCCAACAGTGATTGTAAATAAGTGGCACGTGACTGCTACAGTCAATCAGCAGCTGCAGCACAGATGTCCCAATCTGGAAAACAAGGGAGACGCGGCGCTGGAGCGGTAGGTGAATATATATACGTTTTTTATTTTACTGGGGGCTGCTGCATTAATTTTCTTATGAGGTGAAAGGGCAGGGTGAAATTTTTGGATGTGTCATCAGCAAGAAATATCGGATTCTGCATATATACACATCGCAGAGCTCAAGGGAGTGGCAGAGAAGTCCCCCAAGGTGCGCTGCTGTGATCACCGTTTTACTACAATGATCCACTTGACTTATCTAAGAAAACTATTCCAAATTAATCAAAATTACATGTACCGTAGCGCACCACCTACAATAATCCAGATAATGTTCTAGTCCAGCACAGGTCATGCATTTGGGCCGTGGAAACAAAAGGTGCAATTATGTACTAAATAGCATGATACTGAGGAAATCTGATGGAGACAACTCTTAAATTTAGTGACCAATGCCAGGCAGCTGCTGTCAAGGCAAATAAAATTATGGGTTGTGTCATAAGAATTATAATGTAGCACATTGAAAGTTAAATGTATTCTGTATTTGTCATTCAACCATTGCTTTCTAAAAGTCCTGCAGCTCTGATTGTGAAACCCCTCTCCCCCTCCTGTGAGAAATGGAATTTCTAGCATGGGGTCTGCAGAGTCCCCACCCCACCCCTTTTGGGACTGTTTAATTACTGAATTTTTTAAAGATAACATGGGTCTTAAGTCATTTTATGGCCCAATTATATATGCAAGCTGTCCCGGATACCTGATAACCTACGACCCCCCACAATAAACACTTTCATTGATCTGCCCCCAGCAGAAGCGCAGTCCGTGATTGCCATCTTGTGACGATATTAAGCAACCACCCTCATAAGACAATCAAGTGTCCACCCACCTCCGATTATTTTTAGCCAGTCAAAGAGTAGGCAAAAATGAGAGAGGAGGGAAAAACCTGGACAGGGGTTTGGCCTTATAAGACACGAGGCCAGACTCAAACCGGTGTTCATAGCTTGGGGGTCAATCCTGGATTGAGCTGTGTCCCATTTTCCATCCTTCCCCCGGGACCTGATCTGAAACATCTGTAAGTGTGAATTCTTTCCAATTTCCTCCCTTTTATTTTAAAATAACTATTGATGTGTTTTGTCATAGTCCTTGTTATCATTTTTGTTTATGTAAGCCCTGTCCCTTTAATTTAGCCATATTAAAGTTATCAGTAATACGTTGGTTCTTGTTTTTGGGCACGGATCCATTTCCTTGAAGGAGTGTATTTTAATTTTTGTAGCTGCTATAGAGCAGTGGGGTACGCATTTTTTTACGTGTTTTTAGAAAACATGTTAGGAATCAGATTCCTTCCGGCTGATTCCTTTTTTGATTATTGAAGGAAGGTGGTGGCAGCGTGTATTTTTTGGGGGGGCTGGAGCGGTCTTGTGGTGCGATTTATGCTTGATTCGCTACCTGATTGAGAGGTGAGCGCAAGTGGAGATAAATCTACCCCATTACAGTGGCCCCCAGTCACGTGCTGGTGAGTTTTGTACGTGAAAAATTGGTGGCAGAGCGGGGGGAAATTGTTTCTTTTTAGTGAAGCATTAGTGATTGGTTTACTCAATTATTCCCTGCACAAAAAGACTGGCTGTATCTTTGTAAGATTACACCAGTCTTACAAGAACTAACGCAGTGCTTACTTGACATACGCACTATCAGTTTCCCCTCCCTGTTTTTCTTTTCTATCTTTTATTTGGCAAAGGGTGCTTTGTAAAGATGGCAGCCCTGTACAAGAGGAGAGAGGGATCAATCCAGCGGCAAAGACGAAGGTTCAGCTGATCCGTGAGCTTGTGGAGCAAGATTTACAGCAGCTGGACTCCGCGTCAGAGAACGACACTGACAACGCACAGATACAATTGACGGAATTTGCTCCTGAAAAATTTCCCCTGAGGACACCCGCAGCGGCGTTCTCAGGGAGGCATGGACTCGGCTCTGGGCATGGCTTTGCAGCAACTTGGAGCTTGTGACCCTAATTTGTGCCTACAACTGATCCTGCAATACCAACAGGCAGAGAGAGAGGCTGCGGCTGCTGAACGTCAGGCCGTGCGGGAGGCTGCAGAGCGTCAAGCAGCGAGAGAGCGAGAGGCTGCGGAGCGTCAAGCTGAGAGGGACCTCAAGCTACAGCTGGCACGACTGGAAAGGGGTGAGGCTCTGCCAAAGCCTCATGCCCAGAATACAAACCCTTTGAAACCCCGACTAGAACACTTTCCTGTGATGGAAAAGATTTCCTACGAGGATTTGAAAAGACTTGCAGACAATATCATCTGCCCAGAGACCAGTGGGCACGATATCTGACCCCAGGACTAAGGGGCAAAGCCTTGGAAAATTTTTTCCGACCTCCCACCAGAGCAGGCGGGGACTATGAAACCAAAAGAGAGCTCAGGTCATGAAAAAAAACCTCACTCCGGAGGTGTATCACAGGAAGTTTCGGAGTCTGCAGAAAGGTCCCACGGACAGCTACACAGATGTGGAAAGCAGCTTAAGTGCCACCTGCAAGCAATGGGTAGAAGGACTCTGTTTCAAGCTTTGACAACCTGCTGAATCTAATGGTCACGGAGCAGCTTTCTCCATATCTGTCCTGCAAGTTCGTCATTTTGTCTGTGACTGGAAGCCCAAGACGTCCAGAGACGCGGCTGAACTGGCAGACTCCTATGTTGCCAACAGGATGCCAGAAGCCCGGAGAACACCTGAGTCCACCTGGAGGAGAGGTAAGCCTGCTGGGGATCCCCCTTCTCCTCCCCATCGATCACCTGGGCACCCTCCTAATACTCCTCCCGGGTCCCCGAGACCCACATGCCCATTGACTGACATGCGCAAATGTTTTATCTGCAACCAAGTGGGGCAGTTGTGCCATTTTGTCCAGAAAAGGGCGGAGGAGTACCCCATGCCCACAGCGCCCCCCTTTAACAGCCCTTCCATCTATCTTATAACTGGACTGCAGGAAGGAGAAAGCATAACCTTCAACCTGTCCCCTATGGGCAGAAGAGACGCCATGGGCTACAAAGACAGTGGAGCAGAGGTGACTGTTGAGAGGTGAGCGCAAGTGGAGATAAATCTACCCCATTACAGTGGCCCCCAGTCACGTGCTGGTGAGTGTGTACGTGACATAGATGCTCATGACAAAAAACATAATTTTGCCTCTACAAATTACTAGTGAGACCACACATGGAATATTGTAGACAGTTTTGGGTTTCAGTGTATAAGGACACAGCTTATCTAGAGCGGGTGTAAAGGAGGGCGACCAAAGTTATGGGAATGGGTGGATTGCAATACCAAGAGCTCTCAAACTTGAGGGTATTCAGCTTGGAAAAAGGGTGATTTAGAGGCATTCTAATTACCATGTACAAATATGTGAAAGGACGATATACAGCGGCGTAGCTAGAACTTTTGCTGTCCCTATTTACATATCACACCCCCACTTTTTCAGGTCACAGCTCATTTTTGCAGAGACCTCCTTGCACCCATAAATATTTTTTGCCACTAAAAAAATAAAGACATGTTTTAACGTCACAAAATTCTAAAGAATCTAAACTTTTTTATTTTTCTGGAGATGGAGCTGTGTAAGGGTTTCTTATTTGCAGGATAAGTTTACGATTTCATTGGTATGTTGAGGTGCATAAGATTTTTTTTTTTATCAGTTTTTTTTCTGTTTTTCGTGAGGCTGGATAGTAAAGGCAATTCGTATTTTTTTTTCAATGTTTCAATCTGTTTAAACATTTTTATTTAAATTTATTTGATTTTTACTTATTTTCTTCAGTCCCAGTATGTGACTGCTTGATTGGTTTTCTAATTTATGGCAATCTACTGTTTTACTGTGTCTTACAATGTATGTGACAGGAAGCCTATTAGACCTATTAGTCTGTGGCTGGGCTTACTAAACTCCTGTATATGGCACACCCAGAGGTTAATATTTGGCCTCCAGCTGCAATGGCAGCCATGAGCACCCTGCAATCCCTTTGCAGTGGTGCCCATGAGTAGCAGAGTGAGTCCCCCCACTTTAACCAATTGGATGCTACTGACACAGCATCTAGGGGTTACATGGCAGGGATCGCTGCAGCCTATCTGTACATTAGGCCCATGCACGCATCATCCGAGCGCCTGGGAGACTTGCCAACTCTACCAGGTCACACCCCACCCCCTCCTGCGACATCAGTGACAGTATACAGATCTCTTTAATTATATTTTTACACTATACTTGCCAACTTTTGGAAGTGGCTTTCAGGGAGATTTTGAATTGCAGTATGTCGCCTTGATGGTTTGAGTGGGCCAACCCCGTTTTACATGACATGCCCTCTTTTGAAAAAAAAGCCACACCCTCTTGTCACATCCGTGAAACAGTTTTGGAGGAAAGCTGATAATGGATGTGGTATCCTTCAGTTTACAAGATGTTGGATCTCCTCACCAGTATCCAAGCTGGGTAACGGCACATCAATCAGCTTTCAGAGCCGAGCTACAAAATGGTCCCTCTGCACCAAGTGATGTCAGGGCAGCGTCTCATGATGCTCACCACCACTATATACAGAGCAGCCCACAGCCAGTAAGAAAGTCCTCAGATGTATAAAGTGGTTTAGCTGCCATATAGGCTTAGGCTCAAACCAACCAAACATTGTCAACTTGTGACTATGTTTGGCCCCTTTTCAGCCATATATGCTGCACTAGTGTGTATATTGCAGAATATAGCAATTCTGTCCCACAAATATGTGAAAAAGGCCAATATTAAACTATAGCTACACTGTGGCTATATGTCTGTTTATATGTCTGATTACTTTTTAGCAAGTACTCAGGCTCATCCACCTCATTTAAATTATTTTATTTATAGGACAAGTTTTATACAGTTGAAACCAGAAGTTTCAATGCACTATATAACAGACACATATGCATGGTTTTTCTCACTATCTGACATGTAACCTACCATTGCAGGAGATTTACCAACTCTTCAGGGAGACGGGGAGGACTCCCCCTTTTCAGGCAGTCTCCCTGATGATCACAGGGGGTGTGGTGAAAGCCGTGCGCTCCCTCCGACGCTGATACATACAGGGAAGGAGGTAGGAGGGGAACGATCCGTCCTGCCTCCTCCCCTGTAGCAGTCCCCCCACTTTAACCAATTGGATGCTACTGACACAGCATCTAGGGGTTACATGGCAGGGATCGCTGCAGCCTAGCTGTACATTAGGCTATGCACGTATCATCCGAGCGCCTGGGAGACTTGCCAACTCTACCAGGTCACACCCCACCCCCTCCTGCGATATCAGTGACAGTATACAGATCTCTTTAATTATATTTTTACACTATACTTGCCAGCTTTTGGAAGTGGCTTTCAGGGAGATTTTGAATTGCAGTTTGTCGCCTTGATGGTTTGAGTGGGCCAAACCCCCTGTTTTACATGACATGCCCTCTTTTGAAAAAAAATCCACACCCACATGTCACATCCGTGAAACAGTTTTGGAGGAAAGCTGATAATGGATGTGGTATCCTTCAGTTTACAAGATGTTGGATCTCCTCACCAGTATCCAAGCTGGGTAACGGCACATCAATCAGCTTTCAGAGCCGAGCTACAAAATGGTCCCTCTGCACCAAGTGATGTCAGGGCAGCGTCTCCTGATGCTTTACCCTGGCACCACCACTATATACAGAGCAGCCCACAGCCAGTAAGAAAGTCCTCAGATGTATAAAGTGGTTTAGCTGCCATATAGGCTTAGGCTCAAACCAACCAAACATGGTCAAATTGTGACTATGTTTGGCCCCTTTTAAGCCATTTATGCTGCACTATATATAGCAGTTCTGTCCCACAAATATGTGAAAAAGGCCAATTTTAATCTATAGCTACACTGTGACTTTATGTCTTTGTACATGTCTCATTACTTTTTAGCAGGTACTCAAGCTCATCCACCTCATTTAAATAATTTTATTTGTATGACAAGTTTTATACAGTTGAAACCAGAAGTTTCCATGCACTATATAACAGACACATATGCATGGTTTTTCTCACTATCTGACATGTAACCTACCATTGCAGGAGATTTACCAACTCTTCAGGGAGACGGGGAGGACTCCCCCTTTTCAGGCAGTCTCCCTGATGATCACAGGGGGTGTGGTGAAAGCCGTGCGCTCCCTCCGACGCTGATACATACAGGGGAGGAGGTAGGAGGGGAACGATCCGTCCTGCCTCCTCCCCTGTAGCAGCAGCTGCACAGCGAGTGTGCAGCTGCTGACTACCTCTGTGCGGCCACTTTATAACGGCCGTGCAGAGTTAAGGGTTAATCTGCTGGCATGCGGGTGTCCACGGCGCCCCCCCAGGTGAGAGGAGCCTCGGCGCCCCGATCCCACCCTAGGAAAGGCCCTGGGGTTAGGCTAGGTCTACACAGCACAGGATTTAGGTCAGTTTTTCAGCAGATTCAGTATTTTGTGTAGACTTCAATAGAAAATTTGTGCTGTAGTCTACACAACAGATATTTTACTGAGTTTTTTCTAAAATGAAAACCAACGGCGGAATATAGAATATGTTGTATATTTTGCGGAACCGATGTCTGATTCCTGCTGCGCTAATGTACTGAGCTGCCAGGAATCTGAAATCCGAACGTCTTTTTTTTGTGTAAAAACCACACAAAAAAACAGCGGTGCGGCCCGGTCCAGCAGTTTGAAAATGCTGTTAGATTTTGGCCGGAATTTCCAAATTGCTGTGTGGATTTAGCGCCTATAGATTAAGCTCAATGGCCTTTTCCAGCCTTATCTACTATGTTACAGATCTGCAATATACACCAAGTGCATTACACTGACCAGATGTGACCTATTCCATACTTAGTCCTGTAGCTGGGATTAACCCCTCTGCTGCCAGTATTAGTGTCTTTGTGGAGCAAGAGCTCTGAGGTCTCCGTTTAGGGGTTAATTTCCGACTAGATCCAAGGACAATAAATAAAATGTACTACGTCAGACATGAAAATACAGATATGAAATGACATGATCGAAACTGGAAAGAAATCAGTTTAATCACCTGTCCTTGTACTATGGGTCCAGGCAATAAGTTCGCCCTATTGATTTCACAGTTACACTAATGTGTCTTATCTTTGTTTTTCCTTTTTATCTCACAAAGCACAAGTGCAACCTGCAGGGCTCAGATCTGTGACTCTTAAAGCATAAACCGTACTGATACAAAGCAATATAATAATCAAGTATAAGCAACTTCATCATTTAATTAAAATAGCACAAGCCTACAGGATTTCTTGCACCCTGACCAACCTGCTGACCGACCGCTGGGTACCCTTTACTGTACCCTAGGCACACTGCCTTCTATACAGCCGTGGCTGTGCCTGGTACTGCGGTTTAGTGTTATTCATTATCTGTACTGGACTTTCTATGGGTAAGTAATGAAGGCACAATGTGCTATCCGGAGTCCCCAGCCCTCTGATCAGTAGAGGTGCTGCAAGTTCAATATTAAAGTACCGCTCCAGTTTTCTTTTCCCTTTTAGTTCATTAGAAATTGCTCTGAGGTACACTGTAGTGCCAGCAATTTTGCTTATCTGCAGTTGCATACATGATTTTGGGCTGATGCAACAGTCTGTTAGGTCACATGACCTGCACCATGATTGGCTCAAAAACACGGTGCTTTTGATGCTGACAGGAAGTAGCTCCCTTTCTATGAGACTGACTTTGAACCTCCCCTAGGAACACATAGAGAGATTAACTTCCGGGTCACATAACCATGCTGTGTGTTTCAGCAACTTGCAGTGCAGGCCACATGACTCGGTGGCGGCAGTGAGAAATCCTGTATTCAGCTGCAGGTAAGGAAAATTACTGGCAATGCAGTGCGATAAACTAAAAGGGAAGACAAAAAACTGGAGAGGTCCTTTAAAGGGGTGTTCCCATTTCAGACATTTATTGATTGGATATACCATAAATATGTGATGAGTGCAATTCCTGCCTCTGGAAGCCCAGCTGTCATAAAGGGGTTGTCTCACTACAAAGAATAGCTTTCAAAATGTAGGGAACACTAAATGAAGATGTTTTCCAAATATATTGTTTTGTTCATCTTTTTTGTTAAGTGATTTTATCACCTTCTGAGGGCTCTCCGGTTTCCTAAATGACCGACCTGTGTACTCCTTATCCCCTGCTGTTTGTTCTATCTGATAGCAGGGAGTGAGGTCATCACACAGGTCACTGTAGTGAGAGCTTGTGTGTTATCTGATCTTTCAGACAAAAGACAGTAATTACTGTTTACATCAGCTCAGCAGCTTCTCCTGTCCTGGTAGACGGTAATTTAGCTAATCTAGACTAATAAACAGAGAAGTCTGAATACACGGAATCCATATGCTAATTACAGACAGTTTGACCAGGAAGTGACAGAGCAAAACAGCATTATTTCATTCATGCATCCTATGAAACTTTGACATGAGACAACCCCTTTAAGAATGGGTCTCTGAAAGTCTCAGAAAAGAGTGCAGGTCACGCTTCATCCTCTGCTTGGAACTTCCATAAAACATATTGAAGAGTACAGTAAAAGCATGACCTCTTCTCCATTGTGAATGGACATATTTGGGACCCATTCTCAAGACAGGTGTGAGCCCCAGAGGTGGGACCCGCACTTATCAAACATTTAGAGCACATTCTATCAATATACCATAAACGTCTGAGCTGGGAAATCTTCTTCAATGATCTATTTAAAAAAAAAAATAAATAAAAAAAAAAATCTGAGCAATTTAGTTTAAACCTCCTACTATGCTTTGATTCTATTTTGGATAATTTTGCAATGAAAATAATCAAAACTAAAGAAAAACTACTATATCGGTGTCTGAGAAAGTCAGCCCCTCACCCCCCTACTCCTTACTACTTCGGTACGCCAAACAAATACACACTTACCCTAAGGCTATGTTCACACTGCGTAACTGCGGGGTGTACAGTACAGCCGCAATTACGCCGGGTGATTTGGGAGTCACGCTGATACGCACGCACTCCCGCGGCGGCGGGGGGGGCCGGCAGCCCGCTGACCCCATAGACATGCATTGCTCACGGCGTGTATTCGCCGCAAATAATTGACATGTCACTTAATCCATAGGCATAATCCATAGTTCTCTATGAGAACTATGGATTACCGTAATTTCGTTGTGCATCTCGCTCGTATTAGAGCGCAAATACGACTCGAAATAAACGCCGAAATTCCCCCATGTGAACGTAGCCTAATATAAAAAATTCTAAATATATTTTATTAAACAAAAATAACAATGAAAAGTTACTGCCGGAAAGTAAACACCGATGTAAATAAATACAAAATCACATAATGTTAGTGGAAACAATACATAAATATGAAAGCAAATATAAATACCCTTAGAGTATAAAAGTAAAGCAAATAAGTATAAATTCCAACTAACAAAGATAAAGAGAAACAAATTATATTATATTACATGATAGGTGAATACAGACCAGCATTGTATATATAGCATAAGGCTTGAAGAAGGAATCAATCCATTCCAAAACGTCGCAGGATTGCGTGAACTGCTCCTGGTCTTGGCCTTTAAGGGGTTGTCTCACTACATTGATTCACCTCACCTCAGTCCTGTTTTCTTAGTTTCATTTTGAATTCAGGGTTGTTTTTTCTGGCTTCCACTAGGCTGCAGTAGAAGCCAGGTCTGTATCTATAGCAACCAGTGCTGCAACCTATGAGGAGAGATCAAACAGGTCTGTAGCTATAGTGACCTGAGGAGCTGATGCAGCCCATACAGGAGGGGATATCTAGGAATAGGTAGGACACTGCTATTGGACACATATGGCAAAGTGACTTGTTTTTGCAAGATCTTTAACATAAAAAGCAATCCTTGTAGTGAGACAACCCCTTTAAATACTGCTGCAAAATATGCATACTGTGAAACCAGTCTTAGGGTATGTTCACACGGCTTGTTTAGCCGCATATTAGGAAGCGCATTTCGCCACGTATGAAGCGCAATACGTGGCAAAATGCGCGGTGCAATCACGGTAATTCATAGTTCTCAGAGAGAGCTATGGATTACATGTCGTCTCCCCGGGCGTACAATACGATCGTATCGTATGCGCGGTGGGAGAATTGACATGTCAATTGTTAGCACCGATTTTACGCGCCGCTGACAATGCATGTCTATGGGGCCGGCCACACGCTGATCAGCGCGTGGTTCCAAAACATCCGGCGTTTTGCGGTGCGTACTATACACGCCTCAATACGCCGTGTGAACATATCCTTAAAGGGCTTTCTCACCATGTTTCACAGAGTCTGCTCTTCACAGCTGGTTTAAGGCTCCCACTTCCTGTTCAGGCTGTGGATGGTTCTACAGCAGTGACAGACATCTCAACTCTGCTGTTCCTAGCTGAGCTGGTTAGAGGGACGTTGGTGATGGAAGGGTTTTAACAAAAGAAAACCCGATCACAGAGCTCTAAAGTAATCAAGTTTGTTAGTAAGAAATATAAACACCTGTGCTGTTGATAAGACACAGCAGAGAGTTCTAACCAGGAAGTGCTAGAGCAGAAAGAGGTGGTCGGTAACCTAAAAAACCTTCTGTAAACAAGCAGGCGAAGTTTAGATGTTGGATCACCCTCAGGTCGTCTGCTTACTATTAGGCCATGGTCACACGGCTTATTTGGCCACGGAGTGGAGACGTACTGCGCGCCGGATTTGCGCTTCAGTACGGCTCCAATCCGTCACAGTCATTACGGTAGTCCACTGCTCTCATAGAGAACTATGGATTCCGTCGCTCCTCCCCGCTCGGCGAATCCGCCGCGGCGGGAGAAAGTGACATGCACATTATTTACGGCGCGTACGCCGTATCTTGCACTAAAGGTTTCGGCAGATGATTGGATGCGTTCCACCCAGATCTCCTCACCTCCACGACCAGAAACATGAATGCCTTTAACTCCATGGTGGCAAAAACCTCTCAACATGTGAGGAACGCTGGCGCATACGTCCATGCACACGGAAGTCCCCGGATCACGTGATCATCCTAGCTATCATCGCGGCTCTGCATTTGCGCACTAATTCGTCACTATGGTAAAATAAGCACAAACGCCCGAACTAGTGAAGACAATATAACTTCAGCCGACCAACCAACTTATATTGATAATGGGCACTTTAGCTCCCCACTATAAATAAATGTCTACACCAGATAATCATAGTCAGCACTGAATACTATCACAATATGCAGCCAGAGAAAAAAAACAAAAAAAAAAAAAACAAACTAGTGTTGAAGTTGAAAATGATAAACATATGCATGGATATGTCCCAATGTAAGCACAAATGGAATGTATTCAAAACTCACCGGTTTGTATATAGAGACATCCTTATCACCCATTGAAGATAAAACTTACAAACATTTCATTAAGTATCCAATATACCATATCACAGACCACTGGCTAACAAACATATGCCACTACATGATCATAGAGGTGAAACCAGAAAATATGAAACGCATCCAATCCCCAAAAGACCGAAGGTGGAATTTAAGAACAATACATGATAAAAACACATTTTACTTCTCTTACATATACATGTATTACAATATGATGCAAATATACCCCTCCATCATTCATTATACCAACTATGCAAATCAAGTATTTCAATTCAAACATGAGTATTTATATAAGTATAGAAAGATAATTATTGAAATAGAGCATATTATTACCATGTCTAAAAATGAAGGAGAAAAAAAAAATAAAATTATATATTAATTTACGTTGCTGTTAAACAGAGAAACCTGAAACAAATGTTGAAAAATATACTCTTCCTAGTAATGGAAGAAACTTCGTTCCCCTTACATTCAGACCATCAGCCAAAAAGTGCCCAACGAATCATCCAGAAAGCTCTCTATCCCTTAATTGGTCAACACCTCCCCGTTTAGTAGACATACCCTCTCTAAAGCAACCCGAAAGAACTTTTTTTCCAGCTGATGACATTAAATAAAATTTTCGCTGCGTTTGAAATTGTAGGGGACCCGGTTACTGATATGTTGAGATGTTCACATACCTAATTTTAAATTTTCCGATGTAGAACCTACATAATAAAGTTACAATGATAAAAACAAAAATAAATGACCGCAGTGGTGTTAAAAATTTAATATTGATAATCATAAACTATTTGCCATTTACCGAAAATTGTTTTGTTTTTTAACAAATTGACACGTTTTAAAAAGGGGGAAGACCCACACTTGAAAACACTTAGTGAAGCCACGGGGACGAAAAATTTCCCTGATGGGAAAAAATTAGGGGCAATCCTATCTCCTACGTTGACAGACGTCGAGTAACAATCCAAACAGCCTTGTTCCAAAATTTTAAGTAACATCATCATCCATCGGGACGGGGGATAATTTGTTAATGATCTGTTTAATCTGGATTATGTATACGCTTGATACAATGGTGGGTAACATTTTTTTGTAAAAAATTTTTTTACTTTTAGAGGGCTAATATTGAATCTTTTTTTTTATCCACAAGGGGTTTTTTGGGGCTCTATTTAATCCCCAAATTTAGGAACCCCCGGGCCCGCAATCGTTTACAATTTTAAATTCGCCTCTTTTTCAAATCCATTATATTCAGCAATTTTTTTTGGGCCCCATTAGTTCTTCTCCCCCGAATGGAGACCAGTATGTTTGGGATGTCCACTTAAGTATGTAATGTGTTTTTTTTCCCCTTGAGGGGTTTCCGATAGCTGAAGTTTGTATATTTTATCTATCCTACCTTTAGATAAGACCCAAAAAAACAAATCTGGATTTGTTGAACTTCAGTCACAAATTAAAAGATTTAAAAACGGATTTTTTTTCAGAAATAGAAAAAGAGGGAAACTAGATATGCTCCCTGCCAGATGCCCAAAAGACATCTAGTATTTTCCATACCACTGGATGCGAAAAAAAGGGATTTTCGTCAAAAAAAACATCATGGACTAAAACCATGACATTCCGGGTTAGCCATGAGGGGAAAATTTTGCCCTCATTGACACCCTCTTTAGCGAAATAAAAATTATCAAAAAAAAAAAAAAATTGTCATTAAATACGTACAGTAAGTTTAATAAATGAGCAAATCACTGAAAAATTAGAAAAAAATTAAAAATCCAAAGCTAACAAGGCTAATCCAGGGGTATGGAAGATACAATGATTCTACATCACAGAAATTTCCAACAATAGTTAAAAACCGCCATGTAATTTCCTGAAACCCATTTAAAACGTCACGTGTATCCTTTAAAACCGGAACACGGCGGACTAAGGGCTGGAGTTAAAATCTAGCCATTCACATAGTGGCTCTTTTAGTGACCCAATCCCAAGACAATGGGTCTCGGGGTGGAGGGCCCAAAGCTTTGTAACTTTAGGCAAGCCAACAAAAATGAAATGGGATTTTTTACATAAAGTTTTTCACAGCGTGGAGACAGAATTCCCACGCTACCCCTTCATCTAAAAAAAATTGACAAGAGAATTAAATAAACAGTGGATAGTATGAATTTCAAGTAGGCCCGGTCTGATAGAATTTGGAACATTTGAGAGCTATACTACATTTTCAAAACCACAATTGAACCTCCCTTATCCGCTCTTTTTGAGTGTTAAATGTTTCATGTTCTGTAATTCCTCCAACGCTTTTCTTTGTCAAAAAATATATTAGAGGGTATAGTGGGAGGGTTTCCCTGCAGAAACCCAAGGTCTCGCATACAAGATTCTGAAAAGTGGTCATAGATTCCGTTCTGGCTTGTACTGGATAGAAAGAAGCATTCTTAACACGAAATTCTGATGAAGGAACAATCAAAGCTGCATCGCTACTAGATAAGTCCCATAAAGTTATTAAGGACATTTGCTCCTGAAACATACCTCCAGAAAATTTAAAAGGGGGTCCTGTTTTTCAAAATCCATTTTTCAATCTTCTTTCCAGAAATGTCTCTTTACTGTAAATCTCTATTAATTTTATACTTTTCATGATGGGGAAAAAGATTAAATGGGTTTCTGTATCACAAAATTGAACCCCCAATTTTTTGAAAGATTGGGGGGTCTTCCGTCAAAACAGTGTTAAAAAATTCACAAAATCTATGGAAACATTTTTCTGTTCCAGATTTTCTTGCGGGGTTTTTCCCCTTTGGTGGGGTGGTCGGGCTTCTACCACCCCCTCCGCATTGGGGGGGCCCCTTTTTTGATGTTGTAAGATAATGTGATGGTGCGAGCTGCTTAGATTGTATCCAAGTATCCCTTGCATCCAGAGGAAAAACGGAAAAAAAAACTGACTTTTTTACGTCTTTTATATTGTCTGCGACGTCCGTTATTCCTCAAAATGGATCTAGGAGTATCTAAAGATGTATTTTTAGACCACCAGGTGTATACGGTATCACTTTCATAGTCTCCTATGTCTCGCTGGAATTTTTTCTTTTTCACAGACATAATTGACGATTCCACAGAGGCCAGGTTGTTCTGTAATTTATCATATTCTTTGGTATAGTCTGCCAGACTTTTAAAAGCTTCAAGATTATTTTCAATCTCTTTAATTTCCGACGCTAATGTCTCCAGCTGTTGTGTTTCATACTTGACAATGAGCTGCATTAATTGTTTAGAACATTCACTCAGAATTTTGTTCCATTCTTGTATATAATTATCCGGATAAACCGTATGGGCAAATTTTTTTAGAAACCCGGGGGAAACCCAAAACCAGGGGGTCCCCCCAAAATTTAGTTCTTTAATAGACACTTTTTCAAAAATTTCCACAATAATGTTTTAAGATCCACGCTCTGTGAACTTGGAGGGTCAGTTGCATCAAAAACTTGTGCTGCTTTTTGTTGTCTTGATAGTAATACAGATGTCGCCATAATATATATGATATATACAATCTATAAACATTCAAAATATCCAGTCATGGAATAGGAGCACGGCTAATAACCAAATTGCTTAGCCGCGATGATGCAAAGGGATACACGTGATCCGGGGGCTTTCTGTGGCATGGACGATGCGCCACCCTTCCCACACATGTTTTAGAGGTTTTTTGCCACCATGGAGTTTACAGGGATTCATGTTTCTGGTCGTGAGAGTATGGTCGAGCGAGTGGAACGCATCCAATCAGGTAGGAGTACAAATTAGAGCTAGTAATGCACATATCATCATATATGCACAGATAGATTTCATACATGCATGCTATGAGTAGGGTTAGCTGAGTCACCCCGAAACGCTCAGCTACCTTTTGCTGCTACTACAATGCTTTTTTAAATGATTGCCAAAACAGTATGGGAGCGATATTTTAACTTCACTTGATGTGAGCTGGATCAAATCTACCACTATTTGGATTCTTGACGCTTAACCGGGCGGATCCGGTGCAAACTCACATGCGAGAGAGTGGTGAGCTGTGGTTACTTGCTTGTGTGTTCTTCGTAGATGAACTATGCTATAACACCTGTCAAATAAGATGCTATCACATTTAAATAGGCCACTTGTGGTCCCCTAAGTCTATCTAGAGCTCAATTCACCGTGTGCTAGTCAAGTGAGCCGTACATTTATAAAATTTTTTTCTCAGATCTTTTCATTGATCTGCATCTTGCGCGGATCTGGTAATTTGTGAAGTCAAATTAGCATTTTGCAATGAGAAATTGATCTGCAGTACCTAACTATAAATGCTTCTACTTCTATAGTTGATTTTTTTTACATGTAATTTGTAAATCTTAATAAAAATTATGTATTATAAAAAAACAAAAAAACAAGCAGGCGATAAGAACTGCTCTAACTCTGAAATAAAGCAAAATCGGTACAGCAATGTGTTTGGTAATACTCTTTATTTACCTGTGCCTACATCCATAAAGCTAACTAATGTAGTGAGAATACCCTAGTAAAAATAGGTCAGGCTCTACTACCTAATACAATAACAGTGGCTTGACAAGTGTCATTCAAAAAATTTGTAGTGTGTGTGAATACAATAGTAACAGTAAAACCTATGGGGAAACAAAAGTATTTTAGACCAAACCGTTTCATACAATGGCCCTAAAGGCGCCCCGTTCACTTCGGCTATTCACGTCGCGATTGCGAGCGATTGCAGCACGCAATCCGGCTAGAATAATGGGGCGTGGGCGCGGCCCGCCGGCCCCATAGACTGCCAGTTAATCCACGGGTGGGGCGCGTTCGAATGCGCCTCGATAATGTAGCATGTCACTTTCTCCTCGCAGCGCCGGATTCGCCGAGCAGAGGAGAGCTACGAGAAACCACTGTTCTCTATGAGAACAGTGGATTACCGTAATTACCCGACAGATTGGCGCCGTAACTGCAGCGCAAATCCGGCGCTGAGTACTGGGCCCAATCCGCGGACGCAACATAAACCATGCGTGAAACGAGGCCTAAGAGTGTCTTTGTTGCCCATAGCAACCAATCACAGCCCGGGGCAACCAATCAGAGCTCAGCTTTCATTTCTCTATGGCAGTATAAGAAATGAAAGCTGAAGCATCTGTGGGTTGCTACATTGAGCTCTGACATTGTCTTGCTATTTGCAAACACAATTTTACAGCTAGACAGTTGTGATAAATGAGGCTCGCTGAGATTTTCTGCTGCATATAAAGGTGACTTCCAAACATCTTTGAAGAACATTTCTCGAGTCCTTAATTTGCCTTTTTCTTTAAAATCATAAAAATGTTTTTCTGTATTTCTCAGTCACATCAATGTCTCAAAAAGCAGAAAGAAAACAAACAGATGCCATCTAGCTCCCACGGGGCCACCCGCTTCCAGGTCCTGTTATAAAGAAACAGCCACTCCTCCCAGCTCCATCAGGCAGACGTCCTCTTACTTTCTCTTCCCTAGAAAAAGGGTTGTTTTCAGCACTTTGGGAACAAATCTGATGGTCAGGGAGACCCGGGTCCTCCTGGTCAACGTCTCTTCTGATTGGGCCGAGCACTGCCAATTGGCCACTTATGTCTGTTGTCCTCACAAGGGGCGAACCCATGCAGGTAATTTTTATACAAGTCTTCACGTAAAATAAAAAGACTCCGGGGTTTTCCAGAAAAGAGGAGAAAACATGGCCGCCCCTCTGCTGGGGCCTGGAAATAGGCAACGGGAACATCAAGCAAACCCCAAAAACAGGGGGCCTCGGGCAAAGCAAGAAAAGGACACACAGGCTGACAGCAGGGACAATTTCACTGTCTTATCTTCTACCAAGTCACTGAGAAATGCAAGACCATATTACTTTGGTAATGAGGCACGTGTCCTCCAATGCCTGTCTAGATATAAGGGGACGAAGTCCCTGCAAAAGCCCGGATCCCCTCCCAAAATCAAAAATTTTCTTTTCTCCGCCTTTAAAAGGGGGTTTGTCCCCCTAAAAGGGATTGTTTTTAAATTTTTTTTAAAGACTTGCAAAAAAGGTCACTTTTTTAATATGGTCATTATCTATTCCAGATATCCCCTTTGATGGGCTGCATCACTCCTCAGGTCGCTTAAGCTACAGCCCTTTTCGACTCCCCTGTAGTTTCCATGCGGTCGCTATAGCTAAAACCGTTTGATCTCTCATAATGGGCTGCCATCTGGTTGTTATAGCTACAGACCTGTTGGACTCCCTGATAGCTGCCTGCGGGTTGTTAAAGCTACGACCTGTTTGATCTCTCCTGATAGGCTCCCAGTCTGGTCATAGCTACCGACCTGGTTTCCTCAGCAGCTCACACTGCAGGCAAGTTTTTAGCAGTAAAGCCATAAACACTAAATTTAAAAAAATGAAACCGAGAAAACAAGACTGGGAGGATAAACATGTATAGACAAACCCCATTACTTTAAGAGTAGGTCGTCCATTGAATAAATACCAAGTGACAATACCATTGGGGGTCCCAGGGCAGTGGTCTGCAAACTGTGGCTCTCCCACGTTGGGAAACTACAACCCCATCATGCATTTCTATAATCTATATCACATGATGGAGTTGAGTTTCCCAACAGCGGAGAGCCCCAATTTTTCAGACCATTTCCTAGGGGCCCAGTAACTATAATGGCAACTGACATGAAGAAAAGTGATACAGGTCTTAAACACCACTAGACCCTGTCACCTGAAAATCACTTTTAAAATTTTCAGTATATTTTGTGCACCCACGGCAAATGCTTTTTTAATCCAGTAAGTAATGGCCAATAATACTCCCCTCTCTTTGCTCCTCGTCCGTATGGGGCTGCCATAGCTGACATTTTGGCCTCCTCAGGATGTCCCTACAACTTCAAATGGCTTGAATGGAAAAGTTAAATTTTAGTGCAGTTTCCTCTTAGAGGAATATTCCCATGACATAACGTAAACATTAAAGGGGTTTTCCAAGACTTTTAAAAACCCACCTACTTCTGTGCTAAAATAGAAAATTACCCCACACTTACCTCTCCCATCATCACCGTTGCAGCGCTGCCAGAAATTCTAGTGTTCTCCACCGGGTCCCTCACTGATGACGTCACGTTCATGGATCACATAAGTCTGCAGCCAATCGCTGTCCTCTGTGGTCACATGCCGTACATGCAGCATCATGTGGTCCATGAATATGATGTCATCAGTGAGGGACCGGGAGGAAAACAATGGAGCTCTGGCAGAGCTAGAACGGTGGTAGGTATGGGGTAATTTTCTCTTTTGGCACAGTGAGAGGTGGTAGCTATGTTTTTAAGTCTTACAAAGTCCATTTAACCAGTACGAGACCCTCCATTCTGCTCCTTTTCGCTGGCTTGAATGCTTTGGGCTTTATTTTTATGTAATTCTTATATATTTTTTTTAACCCCCTTCCCGACAGAGAATGTGTACATCCTGTAGATCCTGTGGGCTTGCAAGCGAGACCCGCAAAATCGGACCAGCAGTATATTACCACTGGCCGCATGCCGCGGCCATAACTGCGGCCAAATCGCGCCTAGTTTATTAACATGGTTTCCTATGGGAAACCGCGTTAATATTCACACTGCGCGGGTTTGGCCGCGGCTCCGGGGCGTCGCCGCGGGTGGTGCGCGGCTAGGATGCGGTTCGAGCCGCGGTTTGCCCCCGGCTATTAATTGGCATAGGTGCAAACACTCGGCGCAAGCCGCGCACCAAACCACGCCCCTCCAGCCCCGAGGCCACGGCCACTGCCGAGCCGCAAACCCGCGGCCAAAACCGTCGTGTGAACGAGGCCTTAGGCTATGTTCACACGACTTAAAATGGGACGTATCTCGCCCCGTATTTCGTGCCACACTGTGCTAAATACGGGCTGAATACGTCCCAGTCATTACGGTTATCCACAGTTCTCATAGAGAACTATGGATTACGCCTCCTCTCCCCGCTCGGACATGTCAAGTACTACCGGCGCATATTCGCCGTTAGTAATGAATATTTAGGGGGCCGGCGGGCTGCCAGCCCTCCCCGCCCCGCAGGAGCTTGCGCGAGCTCCCGAACTCCGGTGTAATTGCGGGGCATAATTACCCCCGCATTTACACTGTGTGAACATAGCCTTAGCTGTAGTGATCTATCATGAGCTCCTCCTGCCCGTAATCTGTGCAGCAGCGGCATCAGCGCCGCTGCCGTGTCGGTAACTAACAGCCCAGGAGTGTTGTAATAAACACTTCCGGCTGTCTGTGACATCACCATGTCCACAATGCATTGTGGGCATGTCTTGGCATGGTGACTGACAGTTGCAATAGAGACCAGTAATGCTGTGTACTGATCTCTATTGTATCAGTGATCTAGAGAACTGTAAGGGTATGTTCACATGACAATAGTACGCACTGGCTAGCACGTTCTTTCAACATCACTAAGGCCCAGCCTCCTATTACTTCACTCTCCCCAGCACATAATAGTCCAAAAGAAGTGACATCGGGGTATACATTGGATTATCATAGCAGATTTTACAGTATTTGCGCATTGGCGGCGCAATTACGAGCCAAAGTATGTCCCAGAAATATGTTGTATGAACATACCCTAACATAGTTTTATCGAAAAGGGATTTCCCATCATAGATACTTATCATCTATCAACAGAATAGGTGATAAATGTGTGACTGCTGGGGGTCCCAAACCAGGGACCTCACTGATCACTAAAACAGGGCCTCAAGTCCCTGTTCGTCTTCACTGAACGTGCATAGCAAGTCTTTGAATGGGGCACTGATCAAACATGTGCTCTGTTGCTTCGTCAGCCACACAGACTCTGAACAGAGCTGCACTGTGCATGTTCAGCCAGGGCTCTTTACAAAGACTTTCTTGTTGTGCAAGTGAAGAATGAGGTCTTGGGGCCCTTGTTTTTAGTGATTGTCGGGGGTCCCATTAGTGGTGGAACCCCCCAGTGATGAGACATTTATCACCTATGTGACTTCTCCTGACAGGTCTCTGTTAGTAAATCCTTGTGTTTCCTGTGATATAACAATTCTGCAGCCTCTTCTCTTATAACTTTGTGTTGTGCTGTTCCTCTGTTATTCCTCCTAGAAATGTATGACTGAATCAGTCAGCTGGGTGTTACCAGTCCAGTTTTTAGAAGGGGTGTCCCTGCACACACTGACTGTCAGCAGTGATTGGACTCTACAGGGACACACCCCCAACTGGCACACCCAGCTGACAGATTGGTAATACACTTCTAGGAGGAATAACAGAGGAACAGCACAACAGAGTTATAAAAGAAGAGGCTCCAGAATTATTATTTCATTGGCAACACAAGGATTTACTAAAACAGCCATGTCAGGAGATGCCATAGTCCTCTTTGGCACAGTTCACATGGCTGATTGCCGACGTAATTGCGGAGACGGATTTCGCCCCGCAATTACGCCGGCTGCCTGCAGCGGTGGCGGGGCGGGGGGACGGCAGCTCGCCGGCCCCATAGACATTCATTATTCTCGGCGCGTACACGCCGTAAATAATGTGCATGTCACTTTCTCCCCCGCTCGGCGGATTCGCTGAGCAGGGAGAGGAGACGGAATCCATATTTCTCTATGAGAACTTGGATTACCGAAACGGGACGTATTCGCCATGCAGCCAAATACGGCGCGCAGTACGGCTGAAATCAGTCCCAGAATAAGCCGTGTGAACGAGCCCTTTAAGTGGATGACAGTCTCCTGCGCAGCAAAGCCTGAGAGCATCACCGATCAACAAATGTGATATTCTACCAAGATGCCATCGATTGTAATAGTGGGAAAACAATTTGATGAAGACATTTACCTGTTCTTCCTCTTCTGGACTTTGTCTGTTGAGAGGAACATAGAAATCTAGAAGAGTATGTGACCCCAAGCTGATGGTGGTGACAGTAGGATAGTACAGTGGCCCGTCCTCATGTGGCTGTTGGATGAATACAGAGCAGATACTGGTTATATCATACCGATAACATACTCCATGTTACTGAATACATCACTGTACACTCACCATTATGCCCTCTCCAGGATTGTATTCATTCACCAGCACGTGGTTTGCACAGCTCCCTCCAAACACATCCAGAGAGGAAATCTTGTCTGTATATGTCTGCAGCCAGGTGGGAAGCTTTTCGGGTACCATGCCCCGGGGGTGAGGGAGACCTCCTGTAACAAGCAGGATGAAGGGTAAGCTAGCTATTACACCCAAGTTTTCGTCCGACCCCTCCTTTTATTT
>JAODAL010021465.1:0-67019 GCA_025379985.1 Phyllomedusa bahiana | reverse complement strand
ATTCTGAATGTTTGGTAAAAAAAAGGTTTTTTGGATTAAATTCCCCTGTGGTGACTAAAAAAATTGGTTTCCATTTAAAGTCCCGGGTCCCTTAATGAACAAAGCGAATGCGCCCAAAGTGAAAAAAACTTTCGTAATGTATTTTCGGATAATAAAAGGTATTTTTGGCCCCTATCAATTACTGTGGTATACAAAATTGCTGTATTAAAATTTAAGAAAAAGTTTAATAACAAGGGGTTGGCAAAGTAAAAAAAAACTTCTGTAAGTTTGGAAAATAAAAGGTATTTTTTTTGGACTTAAATTCATGTGGTGCTAAAAAAATTGCGTATTCCCAAATTTAATGCAAGGTTCAATAACAAATGGTCCCCCCCAAAGAAAAAAAAACCCTATCTGTAATGTATTCGAAAAAAAAGGTATTTTTTGGCCCCTTCAATTCATTTGTGGTGACTAAAAATTGCGTATTCAAATTTAACTGCAAAGTAGACTATCAAAAAAGCTGGCCCCTGCCCCCCAAGTGAAAAAAAACACGACTGTATGTATTGGAAATTTAAAAGTTTTTTTTGGCCCCCTATCAAATTCCCCTGTGGTAAAACAATTGTGGATTCAAAATTTAATGCAAGGTGGCTTACAACAAATTGGAGGGGCAAAAGTGAAAAAAAACACGTATCTGTAATGTATTCGGAAATAAAGGGTATTTTTGGACTTTCAATTCATGTGGACTAAAAAATTGTGTATTCACATTTAAGTGGGGTCCCAAAAATGAACAAAGTGTAGTGCCCCAAAGTCAAAAAAACACGTATCTGAATTTAGTGGAAAATACAGGTTTTTTTGGCACCTATCCCCTGTGCTGATACAAAATTGCTGGATTCAAATTTTAAACCCTGAAGGGGTGGATATATCAAAAAAGTGGAATGGGCAAATTGAAAAAAAACCCTATCTGAAATGTTATGATAAAAAAAGCAGGTTTTCCCCCTAACAAAGAGACTGCATTTTCTAAAAAAGTGTGTATCCTAATATAAGTTCAGGTCCAATATCGGGAAATATTTCAATAAAAAAATTGTTATTAAAAAAAACTTTGCATGAAATGTCTACAAAAGTTTTGGTGAAATTTGCTTGTCTGTGTTGGGCCGGGGCCCCCTCCCCCCCCCGCTCCCCCCGGATTTACAGGGTAGGGCTCTTTAAAATTCTTACCTAACTACATAAAATTTCCCAATCTTGATCTTACTAGTTGAAAGGATACAGAACGTAGAGTTTTTGTGAAGAAATATAATAATTTCGCTGAGCTGGTTGGACACAGGCAGAGCGCACTTTCCAAATGCTATGAGACGCTGAGAGGACCACTGATCATGAACAGGAAGGGCTGTTCTATGTAAAACAAAGGTCATGTAATTTTTCCGCCAATCAAACCATACACATCCAGTCATGAGTCGCACACACATCTCCCCCTGCTGTATTCTGAAAGCTGATTGACGGGCCCGCCAAAATGACAGGAGAAGCCCCGAAAATGGCGCGATCTTAATAGAGGGATGCACAGATTTTAACCTAAATTATCGCATGATCTAAAAATTCAATCAACATAAAAACTGTGCCGATTTCAACTTTGTCGATAATAATCGCTCAACACTATTCGCAAGTCCTCCCTCCGGCTGGAGCCGGGTTCTTTTTCGTTACAAAGAAGGATGGATCTCTACATCCGTGTATCGATTATCGGGGCCTCAATAAAATTACCGTAAAAAATTCCTTCCCATTGCCCTTGATTACGGAACTCTTTGACCGGCTCTGGGGGGCCAAGATATTCACCAAATTGGACTAGCATGGGGCTTACAACCTCTTCCGGATACGTGAAGGGGATGAATGGAAGACTGCATTCAATACCTGCAACTGGCACTTCGAGTACCTTGTCATGCCCTTCGGGCTCTGCAATGCACCTGCCGTCTTTCAAGAATTCGTCAACGACATATTCCAGCGTCTCTTGTACACACGGTGGGCGTCTATCTGGATGACATTCTGGTGTTCTTCTGCTGACCTTGAGTCCTTTCAATGTGCACGTTATGAAGGTTCTCAAGCGTCTAAGGGCCAACCGCCTCTATGCCAAGATCGAAAAATGCCAGTTCCACCAGAGAATTCTTCCTTTCCTCGGCTACGTCATTTCCGACAAGGGCCTGCAGATGTCCGCTGTCCTACAGTGGCCACGACCTGTGGGTCTTCGAGCCATATAAAGGTTCCTAGGGTTCGCCAAGTACTATAGGCAGTTCATTCCACATTTTTCCTCACTGGTTTCACCTATAGTGGCTTTTAACCAAGAAAAATGCCATCCGAAGCTCTGGCCGCCAGCGGCAGAGGAGGCCTTTTCTAAGCTGAAGTCGGCCTTTGTCTCTGCACCCATAGTCTCCCGGCCCGATACGGAGAGACCGTGGGGGCCTGGGCGGTTCTTCTGCAAAAGGGACCCAAAGGCAAGACCCTCACATGCGGGTTTTTTTCCAAAACCTTTTCTTCCACAGGGAGGAACTACTCCATTGGCGATCGGGAATTACTGGCCATCAAGCTAGCCTTGGAGGAATGGCGCTATCTCTTGGAGGGAGCCCGTCATCGGTCAACATCTACACCGATAATAAAAAACTTCTCTACCTCCAAAAAAGCCCAGTGGCTGAATCCACGTCAGCTTGATGGACCCTTTTTCTCAGGTTCAACTTTCTGATCCATTTCCGCCCGGGTGAGAAAAATGTCAAGGCCGGCGCTCTTTCCCTTGCCTCTGATGTTATTGGGGACGAATCTGCTCCATGCCACATTATCCCTCCGGAACGGATCATCTCTACTGCGCCCGTAGACCTACGACGAATTCCGCCCAGAAAGGCATACATTCGTCCGGCATTCCGTTGGGTCACTGTTCTCGTATAGCTGGGCATCCAGGGGTGCAGAAGTCCTGCTCCCTCATCTCTCGATTCTATTGGTGGCCTGGCCTGGCACAAGATGTTCGGGACTTCTTTGAATCCTGCGTCTCATTTGCCTGTAACAAGACGCCTCGTCTCAAGCCAGCTGGTCTGCTTCAGCCCACTGCCGATCCCCAGCTGTCTTGGACCCATGTGGCTTGGACTTTGTCACCGATCTCCTCCTTCCTTGGAAATACCGTTATCTGGGTGATTACGGGGTCAGTTCTCCCAAAAAGTCTCACTTTGTCCCTCAGCCTGGCCTACCCTCTACTCCCCGTTTTCGCCAGCTGTTTTTTCAACACGTTCTTCCGGATGATGGGCTTCCCCAAACACGTTTCAGATCGGGGGGTCCAATTATTTCTAGGTTCTGGCACTCCCTATGTACACAACTCCAAGTGAAATTGGCCTTCTCTTCGCCCTACCATCCTCGGTCCAATGGACAGGTGGAGACGGTTAACCAGACACTGGGCTGCTACCTACGTCACTTGTCTCTGGCGTCAGGATGATTGGTTAGTTTGTTACCTGGGCAGTGTTTTCCCACAATCTTTAGTTCAGAATCCGCTGGTGCCGCCCTCTTCTTCATTGTCTATGGGGGGACATCCCCTCCACCCTCCCCTCTTGGTGCCCCCCGAGGTCCCTCCCGTGGGGAGCTGGCCAGGACCTAACGTCCGTTGGAGAACAGACACGCAATCTTACTCCGGGCTTCCGCCCGCACTAAGATGCAAGTGACAGGAGACGAAAAACCTCCCCCATTTTCTCTCCGGGAGACAAAGTATGGTTGTCTGCTAGGTACATCCGCCTCCAGGTCCCCAGCTACAAGCTTGGTCCTCAATTCTTGGGTCCGTTCGGGGTGCTGAAGCGCATAAACCCAGTGGCTTATAAGCTTCGTCTTCCTCCTACGATGCGGGTCCCGAACTCCTTCCATGTCTTTCTTCCGAAACCGGTCATCCTAAATCGCTTTTCACGGGAACCTGCTTCCCTTAACCCTGGGGCCGACGCCTCCAACGTCTTCACGGTAAAAGAGGTTCTGGATATGAAGACGGTCAGAGGGAAGAGGTTTTTCCTCATCGACTGGAAGGGGTTTGGGCCTCAACCCGGGTCGCAGGCGCACCCGTGCCCCCCAGTCTGGCGGCGCCGCTGCCCACATGTCAGGCAGCGGACGCGCTTGTTCTGCCGGCCGAGACCCAGCTCCCTTACCCGTCCATGCTCCTGCTGCTGCTCCTGTCCCCCGGCGGGCACGCGACCCCACTCCCTAGGGCACGCACGCCGGCTCTGTTAAATTTTAAGGGCCAGAAAACCGGTAATTGTGTATTGCCAGCCGCTGTCCTTATTTAAGCCTGCTTCTTCCTGATGCCCTTGCCGGATCTTTAGTGCCCATTGCCTATTGAGAAAGCGTTCCTGAGTCTTGTTCTGATAACCGTGTACCGTACCGTTTGCCTCCGTCCCTCAACCACGAATCTTGCCGCCTGCCCTGACCTTCCTACCTGCCCACGACCACGAACCTTGCCGCCTGCCCTGACCTGTCCCCGACTATGAGCCTGCCTTCCAATTTTGTACCACGCTACACCTCGGCTGCCTCCGCAAGCAAGTCATGTCAGGGGTAGCGACCTGGTAGACTCTCGCCGCAGCAAATCCGCCCCGCTTTGCGGCGGGCTTACGCCATCGTTTGCGGTGGTCCAGAATATCCACTACCTCCAACCGTGACAATGGGCCCGTGGGCAGAGCAGTGGACAGCACATGACATCACAACGGGCTACACCTCTAGCCACACACACTTATAACACTAAACAAGGCCACACCTCTAACCACTGACAAGCGTACTTAATCATATGCAGTTTTCTTCAACAGACCAGCCTCAATAGTGACTATTTTCAATCAGAACAGATTATAGTTGGAACCTGGTCTTATAAGTTTGAAGGCCTGGAAAGGGAGGTGATATTGTCTAGAAAAGGTTTCCATCTGAACTGAGGCCAACTTGCTGTTGCTGGATGGGCTCTCACAATGTAATCAAAATGTGCCTTTTTCATATACACTCACCGGCCACTTTATTAGGTACACCATGCTAGTAACGGGTTAGACCCCCTTTTGCCTTCAGAACTGCCTCAATTCTTCGTGGCATAGATTCCACAAGGTGTTGAAACGATGCTCAATTGGTACCAAGGGGCCCAAAGAGTGCCAAGAAAATATTCCCCACACCATGACACCACCACCACCAGCCTGAACCGTTGATTAAAAGGGCAGGATGGATCCATGCTTTCATGTTGTTGACGCCAAATTCTGACCCTACCATCCGAATGTCGCAGCAGAAATCGAGACTCATCAGACCAGGCAACGTTTTTTTCCCAAACTTCTACTGTCCAATTTCGATGGAGCTTGGGCAAATTGGAGCTCAGTTTCCTGTTCTTAGCTGAAAGGGGTGGGCACCCGGTGTGGTCTTCTGCTGCTGTAGCCCATCTGCCTCAAAGTTCGCCATACTGTGCGTTCAGAGATGCTCTTCTGCCTACCTTGGTTGTAATGGGTGGCTATTTGAGTCACTGTTGCCTTTCTATCAGCTCGAACCAGTCTGCCCATTCTCCTTTGACCTCTGGCATCAACAAGGCATTTCCGCCACAGGACTGCCGCTCACTGGATGTTTTTTCTTTTTCGGACCATTCTCTGTAAACCCTAGAGATGGTTGTGCGTGAAAATCCCAGGAGATCAGCAGTTTCTGAAATACTCAGACCAGCCCTTCTGGCACCAACAACCATGCCACGTTCAAAGGCACTCAAATCACTTTCTTCCCATACTGATGCTCGGTTTTTAACTGCAGGAGATTGTTTTTGACCTGTCTACATGCCTAAATGCACTGAGTTGCCGCCATGTGATTGGCTGATTAGAAATTAAGTGTTAACAAGCAGTTGGACAGGTGTACCTAATAAAGTGGCCGGTGAGTGTATGTATTCAGTGTTTATCTGTCTCTTGAGTCTGCAGGGTTCTGTTGGTTTATTTCTGTGCGTACTGTATGGGAGCTGGCACAGAGCGTTTTAGAAGTACATGCTGGCCATACCCCCTGAATGTTTGGAGTTCATGGTGTACCGAATTGCAGAGTAAGCAGGCAAGGTAAGCAGGACTTCCACTGTCTCTTAGGGAGTCCGGTCAGTATTTTTTGCCCTATGGCCAGTCCGGGCCTGATTTTGATCCTCGACTCCATCCACTGACCATGTTTGTCTGCTGCCTGCCCTGACCTTTCTGCCTGTCCTCGACTACGAGTTTTCCTGATGATTCTGTACCACGCTGTACCCCAGCTGCCACCACAAGCAACTCACTTCAGGGGTAGCGACCTGGTAGTCTCCACCACAGCAAGTCCAACCTGCCTCTGGAGAAAACCGGGAGGCTACTTAGACTCCGCTCCCTGACGTGGCTTATACCACTGCTTGCAGTGGTCTAAAGGATCCAAATCCTGGCCATCTTCTACAGAAGTAAATATATTGTATACTCACTATGTTAGAAGTGACTATTACATTACCACAAATGCTTTATTTGCTTACAACGCACTGCTACAGATACTGCTATGTTTTATACATGCAGCTGGTGAAATAAGTATTAGACAGGTCAGTAATCTTCTAAGTAAATACATTTCTAAAAGTGCTATTCAGTGTCGAGCGAACCATTCGAGAAAAGTTAGGTTCGAGTACAATTTCTCGATTTTTTAGAACTCGAACTGAACTTTTTACTGAACTTTTGTTCTATAAAAATTTGCTCAATGCACCATTTTTACTTTCGCTTTCAGATGCTCCTTCAGCTTTGGCGGCCAGCCAATCAGTGCACAGCACAGAGGCGTATAAAAAAAACATTACCACAACATGTGTAGGGATCTAATTGGCTGCTAAAATCTCATGACCGTCTTATGTGTATGTCAATGTATGTCCTGTTGAACGGCATTTTGACTTTACTCTCTGTAATGAACACACTGTTGTCCCTGTGTGCTTGTTTGCCAGCAGACAGGCACACCATTTTCTAGCAATTTTACACAGGAAAAGCTGCTAGTTAGATTAGTCAAATGGGGAGGACAGCTAGCTTAGGGAATCATACACATCATTAGTTAGAGAGTTTTGTATAGCTTTTGTATAGTGTATAGTTTTGTATAGCTGGCTGCATTTTTATCATCTTCATTTCTACTCTTTTGGGGTCCGGCTACTGCAGAAGACACCATCAGCAAATCTGCAATAGAAAGAAATGCAATTGTTGCAGTGTTGCTGCCAGGGTTTTTCCATAACATTTAGTTAGCAGGAGTAAATGTATTCTAAAAGCATCTTTATTTATTACGCATAATCCTTAAAAACACGTAACTTATAGTGCATATATTATGCTACTTGCGTTTCCAGCAGTCCGAAACTTATACAGAAATTATGCAGCCGGTACAGTCCCAGTCTCGTAGTATTTACTCCATTAGCTTCCACATAATCCTTAGCCAAATCGTGGAGATAATGACAGACAGGCAGCACAGAGTTGGCATGTGATGTTTCTGTGAATGTCCCTCTCCTTTCTCAAATTGAAGAGAAACCATGAGAAAGCAGGCCGTTCTCAAATTAATCTGTCTTGGAGACCGTCAAAACACAGGTCAAGAACTGTGGACAGCTCTGCACACTCAGACCAACCAGTGGCTGGGTGCTAAAAACCTAGCTCCAGGCAAGGTGGTATGAGACATCTCTTTGCTGCCCTTAGATCGGTAGACTTATGCACATTCCTTGCCTGGAACACGTCATGAACCTGGTTGTGCAGAAAATTCTCAAGTGCTACCTGGGTCTTCACTGTTTGCTGCGGAAGACTCGAGGTTTTAGCTCACACTGTTGGCATTCACACCCGGCTTATGCATGACTGGCAGTGTTGCACCATCCGCGGGGCTTCCCCAGCGACCGTCGGATTGTTGACGTGGCAACATGTTGGAATTCCACCCTCCACATGCTCCAGTGATTGTGACAGCAACGTAATGCCATTATGCAGTATGAAGTGTCGCATGGCCTCATGAGCAGTGGTGCGAACCTTGGGGTGTTGAGCCATAGAGAGTGGAGGCAGGTGAAGGATGTCTGCGCCATCCTTGACAGTTTTGAAAATGCCACCAAAATGGTCAGCCAGGACGATGGCATTGTCAGCATGACCATATTTTTACTCGAACAAATGTTAGACACTCTGCAGCAGCAGGTCCCAGCAGTGAAGGAGGAGGAGGAGGAGGCAGGCACAGAGTCTTACCCCCCAGGGATGTAAAAGGGCCCCCGTTTTTCCTAATTTTATTGTTTTTTTAGGCGGTGGTTGGGGGTCCAGGACGGGACAGGGGAAAATCAATTTTGGGGAGATCCTGGCAGTCTCACACTGATGTTTGGTGCTACTTTACCTGCAATTTTACCCAAAGCACAAGGCATCAAAATGAACACGATTGCTGGGGGGGCTACCCCCCTTGCCCCACGTTAAAAAATAAAAAGGAGCAATTTCCTTCCACCCACAAAATTTTAAAGTAGAATGAGGAATTTGAGACAGTGCTATTAAAAAAACTCAAGAATCTGTTGTGTCTTTTTCCCACTTCAAAGTCCGGTGGGACAACATCAGCAACATCCCAAAACAGTAGAAGGCAAGTACCGAGCAGCGGAGTGTGGAGAAGCATACTGGTTGGTTTTTTCACCGTTTTTCCCACCTCCCCAACCCTGCGGGGGCGGGCAGCCTTCGCACACAGGGACTGATTAAGGCAGGGTCCATGACTACCTGTGTCAAAAAATGTTATTGGATTGGGTTTCTGGCCCCATTGAACTTTTGATCAGAACTTGCTTGACACGCCATACAAATTTTATCCTCCCCAGCAGCCAGCGTTATCTGAGAACGCACCTTCAGACCAGCTCGTGGTTTGATAACTGAAAAACATATCCGCCTTTCCCCTGAGAATATGGATCATTTGTCATTAATAAAAATGAATCAAGTGTGGACCTCTGATGATTTTGCTACCCCGGTTGCCGATGTCACCGACTAGTCACTAGTAACTAGTGACAGAAGTATTGCCCGTACTGCCGTATTGGCACCCCTGGCGGTAGCAGCTAGTTAGATTAGTCGGTGGGTGGGAGGGGGGTGATAAAGCAAGCTTAGGGAATCACAGATAGCAATAGTTAGGGAGTTTTGTATTGCTGGCTGCAGATTTCCCATCTTTATTCTGAGTGCCAAATTGTTCACGACTGCTGTTTTGGGGGTCAAGCTACTGCAGAAGACACTGTTAGCATTTGTCCTTCTAGGAAAAAATCTTAATTCAAATCCTAATTGTCACGAGTTGCGCCGCAGCCCGCAGTTCGGGCAGCGGACGCACTCAGTCCCCGGGATCCCTCCTTGCGCCCGTACCGAGCAGTGCCGCGATCAGCGGCCGCACTCGCTCGTTCAGGCGCAGTCACTTACCCGACTACGTTCCATTCTTCCCCGTGCCTGTCTGCCGGCCGGTGCGCGCGGCCCTGCTCCTTAGGGCGCACGCGCGCCGACTCTCCTTGATTTAAAGGGCCAGTGCGCCGGTAATTGGCTATGCTGGCCGCTGACCCTATATATTGCTCCACCTCCCGGAAGCACCTTGCCGAATCCATAGAGCCCATACCCTATGTGAGGAAGCCTCTTCTGTGTTCCGGTTGCCGTTTCCATATACCAGTCCCTCCGGCTTACGTCCTCCTCCCACGAACCATCGCTGCCTGCCCTGACCTTCTGGCCCATCCCCGACTACGAGTTTGCATGTCGATTCTGCTCTTCGCTGCAAGTCACCTCAGGGGTAGCGACCTGGTGGAATTCCACCGCAGCAAGTCCATCCCGCTTTGCGGCGGGCTCTGGTGAAAACCGGGACCCACTTAGACTCCGCTCCCTGTTGTGGCCCGTACCACCGATTGCAGTGGCTCAGTGGATCCACTACCCCGGTCCGTTACACTAATTTTGTCTTGAAAATTTTATTGAGTGTCCAAAAAGATGATTTTGGCTGTTTTTGGGGTCCAGCTGCTGCTGATGACACCGTTAGCAAATGTCCTTCTAGAAAGAAATCTTATTTCAAATCCTAATTTCGTCTTGAAAATTTTATTGAGTGTCCAAAAAGATGATTTTGGCTGTTTTTGGGGTCCAGCTGCTACTGATGACACTGTTAGCAAATGTCCTTCTAGGAAGAAATCTTATTTGTAATCCTAATTTCATCTTGAAAATTTTATTGAGTGTCTGAAAGGTAAATTTGGCTGTTTTTGAGGTCCAGCTACTGCTGAAGACGCTGTAAGCAAATGACCTTCTAGGAAGAAATCTTATTTCAAATCCTAATGTCTTGAAAATGTTGAGTGTCCGTAAGGTCCTTTTTGTTTTTGGGGTCCAGCTGCTACTGATGACACTGTTAGCAAATGTCCTTCTAGGAAGAAATCTTATTTGTAATCCTAATTTCATCTTGAAAATTTTATTGAGTGTCTGAAAGGTAAATTTGGCTGTTTTTGAGGTCCAGCTACTGCTGAAGACACTGTAAGCAAATGACCTTCTAGGAAGAAATCTTATTTCAAATCCTAATGTCTTGAAAATGTTGAGTGTCCGTTAGGTCCTTTTTTGTTTTTGGGGTCAAGTGCTATGAGGGCACTGTAGCAAATGTCCTTCTAGGAAGAAATCTTATTTGTAATCCTAATTTCATCTTGAAAATTTTATTGAGTGTCTGAAAGGTAAATTTGGCTGTTTTTGGGGTCCAGGTACTGCAGAATACACCATTAGAAAATGTCCTGTAGGAAGAAATCTTATTTCTAATCCTAATTTGTCCCCTAATTTTGTTATCCGTTGGGATGTTCTTGCTGCCACCACATATATGATATGTTCTTTGTCCTTGGTGCAAAAAGTGATAGGAGGCGACTCCAAGTTACCATGTTCCATTTCCAATACCGATGTCTTCTTATGTGTCAAAGGGGCCCCCGTAGCAGTTGCTAGCGCTGAACCTCCTATAGCTACGCTGTTCTCATCTTTTCAGTTGACCATTGAAAGGAATGAATTATTTTAGCCTCTGAACAATAAGTAATACACACAACCTCTACAGCCTATTCATAGAAAATTCATAGAACTAGCTCACAAAACCTTCAGGATTTGAAGAGTGTTTATGTGGAGAAATGGGCCAAAATCCAAAAATGCATGCAACAACTTTCTCCATACAGGAGGCATCTTGAAGCTGCGATCACCAACAAATGCTTTTGTATGAAGTATTAAACAAATTTCAGCAATCAACATCTGGATGTTACCAACATCTGATGAGAATTTAATGTTGATAGCACCTTTAGAAAATTACTTACATAGATAATTGATGATGTGTTAAATACTTAATTCTCCTGCTATACCTTTAAGATAACAGCTATTTAAAAGATATTTGCCTAAAGATAAGCTGATCATTTGTGGAAGAACCCACAGTGTACTGCTTTTGCTAGTATATTTTTAAGATTTAAAGGAGAATATAATCTTACACTTATAATCTTATCTATAGTCAAATAAACCTTATATGCAAAATTTCTGTAAATGTTTTCTCCAAAACCTCTTTCTTGATAGAAAAATGTGTTGTTATATTATTTAGTTAGTCATGGGCATGTAGGTGCAATTGTTTTATTTGAGAAAGGGGACATTATATTAATGAAAAAGAGGTATTTTCTCATGTGCATCCTTGTGCAAAAGGACAAAAACAGGATTTTTGTCAAGGTCAGGGGTCTAAAGATAAGGGTATGTATTGGTTAAGCACAAGCATACTGAGAAAAATGGAATATAAAATTCTGTGTTAAAAAAAAGTAAATGTATACAGCTTGGGATAAAATGGTATTGACAATAATGCAGCATGCAATAACTATAGCATGCAATGCTAATGAAGCTAAACCTAACAAAATACTATGCTGTATGAGAAAGAAAATGGCTTCTAGAAAGCTAGTCATTCTATTACTATTTATTACCAGAAAGAAATTGCTAAGAAAATTTGTCAGAAAGAGTAATAGATTTAACCTTTATTGTGGTGTTGAAATACATGTATACAATATGATTGTTAGTAACTAGAAAAGTAAATATAGACACTCCTCATCATTAACTTTGCAACACTAATAAGATGGATAGATATGTTAATGATATGCAAATAATTCAAACATGAAAACAAAATATTCAAAACATACTGATTTTTACACTAATTTGTATGAGTGGTGTGCGCAGAAATACAGGCACTTACATGCCTCAGTATGCTTTTAGTGAGGTTATTAATGGTTGTCTGAGAAACATTACCCATCCATGAATGAACACTGGTATTCAAATGATCAAGATTGTCTCCTGGCAGCTTCTTTTCCAGTAGCCCACCAATGACATCCCAGAGGTGCTCAATGGAAGACCAGTCTGTAGATGCTGCAGGTAACGGTAGCCGGGCATAATCCTGTTGAAAGATGGCTGCTTGGAAATATGGCTATACCACTGGTTCCACAATGAAATCAAAGTAATGTTGAGCTGCTAGTGTATCTGAAATGAAGACTACAGAGGTACATTATGCCACCCCAGACCACAGTTAGTATTAGGACTAGGGATTAGCGATTATAATCGAAAAAGTTGAAATCTGCACGATTTTTAGGCTGATCGGAAATGTCCGATCACGCGATATTTTAGGTGACAATCTTACAGATAATCTATTACTATTGCGCCATTTTCAGAGTTTCCTGTCATTTTGGCGGCCAACCAATCAGCTCTGAGGATAGAGGTGGATAAGGAGGATGTTCAACGTCACCACTTTGTGGTGTATGGATCTCATTGGATGGAAAAATCACATGACCTCGTTTTGCATAGACCAGCGTTTCCTGTTCAGCTTCAGTCTTTCAGTGTCTAACATCAGAGCAAGACGTCTGCTGCGTGTCTCTCAAAACAGCTCAGCTCAGAGACACAGTTCTTATCTTTATTCACACAGACAACTATGCTTTTAGCTGTGAACATTAGAATATAGGTAGATTAGAGAATTTCAGTTTTTATTTAGTTAGACAGAGACTTTTAAAGAAGCAAAAACGTACACATAGGCTGCATGGACAAAACATTGAACTTTACTTCATTTTTATAAATTGGTGCATAAAAGACATAGTTCTATGACGAACACCTTAGGCAATGAAAAAACATATGAAAACGTGGCAGTACTTAGCTGTATAGCTTCTCTTGTTTAGGAGGTAAGTGATAGTCCCATAGTAGACTAGTAGGAGCCGATCATGCTGAGTTGCAGCCCAGTGCCGCCATGCAATGACGCGACGTTTCGGAAGGCACGCCTTCCTTTCTCAAGCATGCGTTGTAAAGGCACGTCATCCTCTTTATTCACTGACCATGATTGCACAGGTGTGCATGTCATGTTATCTATACTAAAAACACTATACTAACATCACTGTAAAAACAATATACATATCTCAAGCTTAGAGGACATGAAAAAGGTATAGGAGCATATTTTATATAGTGCATAAGTTACAAATAGCAACGTAGACTCAAAGACTCATTTAACCCCTTTGGTGCAATTGTATCCATTGTTGCAATCCAATACGCCTCCCTCTGTAGTAACCTAGTTTTATTAATGTGGACGGGGAATGAGAAACAACTAAATGAATTTGTGGGGTATCTCAATTCTCGACATCCATTGATTAAATTTAGCATAAATATTCAGGAGACTGAAATAGAATATTTGGATGTTAAAATTATTAGGTACTCAAGTAGTAATACATTCCAAACAATGCTATATTCTAAACCCACAGAACGCAATAACATTCTCCATCGATCAAGTTTTCATACTCCTACAACATTTTATGGCATACCAAAAAGCCAAATGATAAGGGCACGTCGCATTTGTTCAGATATTGATATGTATGATTTAAAAATGCAGGAATTGGTTAACAAATTCGTGAAAAGAGGTTACAATGAGAAAAAAATTGGTACAGATAGGTTTAGAAATCAGAGCAAAAAATAGAGAAGAGTTTCTTAAAGGGAAAGTAACGAATAAACAACAGCCTAGATTTAATTTCATTTCCACGTATGATAAGCATTCTAACATCATAAAAAATGCCATTAATCATAATTGGCACTTGCTCCAATCTGACCCCAAGTTTGGACACCTGTTTAGGGACAAACCACGTTTCATATATAAACGTGGTAAAACAATAGGCAACAGCCTTATACACTCAGATTTGCGCCCTACACAGATTTCCAGACAAAAAATCCTTCGAACTAATAGTAATTGGACACATCCTTGTCTATCGTGCAACAACTGTTCCGCTATTATCAAAGGTTCAACAATTAAACATCCACATCAGGGATATGATATACCATTAAAAGGATACTTTAGTTGCACTAGCAACAACATAATCTACATGTTAAAATGCCCATGTAGCAAATAGTATATCGGACAGACCAGCCGCCCAGTGAGAATCAGGATAGGGGAACATAAAAGTGCTATTAGAAATTTTAAAAATAAAAAAGATAGCTCAGACGTACCCACAAAATTTGGTAAAACAACTGTAGCGAAACATTTCAATGAATACCAACATAATATCTGTGATTTACGTTGGTGTGTATTTGAACAAGTGAACATCTCAGATATATGCCAAAATAAAACTAGGTTACTACAGAGGGAGGCGTATTGGATTGCAACAATGGATACAATTGCACCAAAGGGGTTAAATGAGTCTTTGAGTCTACGTTGCTATTTGTAACTTATGCACTATATAAAATATGCTCCTATACCTTTTTCATGTCCTCTAAGCTTGAGATATGTATATTGTTTTTACAGTGATGTTAGTATAGTGTTTTTAGTATAGATAACATGACATGCACACCTGTGTAATCATGGTCAGTGAATAAAGAGGATGACGTGCCTTTACAACGCATGCTTGAGAAAGGAAGGCGTGCCTTCCGAAACGTCGCGTCATTGCATGGCGGCACTGGGCTGCAACTCAGCATGATCGGCTCCTACTAGTCTACTATGGGACTATCACTCACCTCCTAAACAGGAGAAGCTATACAGCTAAGTACTGCCATGTTTTCATATGTTTTTCATTGCCAAGGTGTCCGTCAGCCGCGAGGGGGCGAGGAGGGGGAGACGGACGGATGGATGGACAGACAGGAGGGAGGGGTGCATATTGTGCAGCCCAGACTCTGCTTTGAACCTGCATTGAAATGGCATTTTTTTTACCACTTCTTGGCCAGCACACCTCACACCTGAGGTGAAATTGTACCTTTTATTTTGTGCGTCCCAGTTTTTTTCAAATAGCCACGTTCTACGCCAAGAAATTTTCTACTAACTTTACTCGTTTGTCATTGCTGCAAAAAACGCAATTTCTCATCCGTGTAACTTTTAAATAGCTATATTGCACTTTGGTACGCCCCAGTTTTTTTTTTCAAATAGCCACGTTGTACTTAAATTTGGATACAGAAATTTTCTAGTAACTGTTCTCGTGTGTAGTGTTGAGCGATTATAATCGACAAAGTTGAAATCGGCACTGTTTTTATGTTGATCGGAATTTTCCGATCACGCAATAATTTAGATGAAAATCTGCGCATAATCTATTAATATCGCGCCATTTTCGCCGCTTCCTGTCATTTTGGCGGCCAGCAAATCAGCTTAGAGAATAGAGCAGGGTGAGCTGGGTGTGCGACGTCATGACTGTGATGTGTATGGTTGTGATTGGCTGGAAAAATCACATGACCTCGTTTTACATAGAACAGCCCTTCCTGTTCAGCATCAGTGTGTTAGTGTGTCTCATAAGAGCAGGACGTGTGTTAGCTTTCTCCTCAATACAGCTCAGCGACACAGTTCTCTTTGTTCACACAGACAACTATGCTTTTAGCTGTGAACATTAGAACATAGGTAGATTAGAGAATTTCAGTTTTTAGTTAGTTAGGCTGAGACTTTGAAAGAAGCATCTAGCTCTGTACAGCCACGGGGGGAGGGAGGGTGGAGGGCGAACACAGACATAGAGGCAGGCAGGCTTTTGAAAGGAGAGTGTATATTGTGCAGTCCAGACTGCTTTGAACCTGAAATAGGTGAAATAGTACCTTGTATTTTGTGCAGCCTGTACTTATATTAGAATACAGAACTCTTCTAGTCACCGCAGGTGTATTTTATAGGTGCAAAAACCACCTTTTATTATCCGTACACAATTTAATTAGGTTTTTTTCACTTTGGCGCAGGCCATTTTTGTTGAAAGACCCATCTTGTACTTATATTACCATACAGAAATTTCTAGTAATTGCTGTTGTAATTATTATCAGTACACAATTTAATTACGTGTTTTTCACTTTGGCGCAGCCCAGTTTTGTTCAAAGACCCACTTTGTACTTACAATAGAATACGGAACTTTTCTAGTCAACGCAGGTGTATTTCATTGGTGCAAAAACCACCTTTTATTATCCGTACACAATTTAATTAGGTTTTTTCACTTTGGCGCAGGCCATTTTTGTTGAAAGACCTATTTTGTACTTATATTACTGTAAGGGTTCGGTGGATTCGCTGGACCACCGCAAGCGATGATAGTTAAGCCACGCCAGGGAGCGGAGTCTAAGTAGCCTCCGGTTTTCACCAGAGCCTGCCGCAAAGCGGGATGGACTTGCTGCAGCGTGAGGCTACCAGGTCGCTACCCCTGACGTGACTTGCTTGCGGTGGCGGCCGGGGTACGGCGTGGTACAAAATCGTAATCCAGAGGCGTAGTCAGGAACAGGCAGAAGGTCACGGCAGGCGTCAGAAGTTCGTGGTCAGAGACGGGCAGACGGTCAGGGCAGGCGGCAAACAGGCAAGGTCAGGAACATAAGCAAAACGGACTGGTACACGGGTAATCAAAACGGACTCCAACACTCTCTAAAGACAATGTACGCAAACCAACAATCTGGCAGAGACTGCTGGGGGCATATTCCATTTATAGGACCAGCGGCCATCAATAACCAATTAATGGTGCGCTGGCCCTTTAAATCCAGACCAGCCGTCGCGCGCGCGCCCTAAGCAACGGGTAAGCGCATGGCGGCCGGGTCAGGCAGGAGTGGCGTTTACAGGAGCGCGGCCAGGTAAGGAACCTGGCGCCAGGGACTGGGCAGCGGGGGCATGGACGCGGGGACCCCCTGCGGGCAGGGGGGTGGCCACAGGGCACCGCGGCACCCGCGCCAGCCCCTGTGACAGTACCCCCCCTCAGGTCTCCCCCTCTTTTTACGGAACTTGGAGAGAAGTTCAGGTGACAGGTTGCCCTCAGGTTCCCACGAACGCTCCTCCGGCCCGAACCCCTTCCAGTCAATAAGAAAGAACCGCTTCCCCCTCACTGTCTTCTCTGCCAGCACCTCCTTGACCTCAAAGATGTTATCAGAGTTGGCCACAGGAGAAGGCGAGACAGATCCACGGGAGAAGCGATTCAGCACCACAGGCTTGAGGAGCGAAACATGGAAGGCGTTCGGGATACGCAGAGTAGGAGGCAAGCGGAGCTTGTAGGACACCAGGTTAATTTGCCGAAGTACAACAAAAGGGCCCAGATATTTGGGGCCTAACTTATAGCAGGGGACCTTGAAGCAGATGTATTTGGCGGACAACCAAACTCTATCCCCTGGCTTAAATAGGGGCGGATGTCTACGGTACCTGTCGGTCTGGATTTTGGTGCGAGCAGAGGCCCGTAGAAGGGTCTGACACGTGGTTTGCCAGAGTGCCTTGATGTCACGCACCTGGGCATCCACGGCAGGAACATGACACGAAGTAGCCAGAGGGAGGGGCGGGCGGGGATGTAGCCCAAACACCACAAAAAAGGGAGAGGCCCCAGCGGATTCGGAGTCAAGAGAATTATAAGTAAATTCTGCCCAGGGGAGGAGGTCAGACCAATTATCCTGACGGGCGGAAACAAAATGTCGTAGGTAAGTACATAACACTTGGTTAACCCTCTCTACCTACCCGTTAGTCTGAGGGTGGTATGCAGACGAAAAGTCAAGCTGAATTTGCATCTGCCCACATAGAGCCCGCTAGAATCTCGACACAAACTGGACCCCCCTATCCGAGATGATATGCAACGGAAGGCCGTGCAACCGAAAAATGTGGTGGAAAAAATGCTGGGCCAGCTGTGGAGCAGAGGGTAAACCGGGCAGTGGAACAAAGTGGGCCATTTTCGAAAATCTATCTGTCACCACCCAGATGACAGTGTTTACAGAGGAGGCCAAGAGGTCAGTAACAAAATCCATGGCTATAAGGGACAAAGGTCTTTCTGGCACCGGGAGAGGCTGAAGCAGATCTGCAGGTCTGAGACGAGGCACTTTATTGCGGCCACAAGAGGTACAGGCCAGAACAAAGTCTCTAACATCACGGGCGAGAGTGGGCCACCAATAATACCGAGAGATTAGCTGCAGAGATTTATGGATTCCAGGGTGACCAACAGTTTGAGAGGCATGTCCCCACTTTAGAATAGGAGGCCGCATGGCAGGACGTACGTAGGTCTTCCCGGGAGGCAGCTGTTGAAGATCCTCGGGAGCCGCCGTGAGGAGCCGTTCAGGAGGAATTATGTGCTGCAGAGGCGGCTCTTGGCCCACAGTGTCCGAGGATCTGGAGAGGGCGTCCGCCCTGAAATTCTTTTCGGCTGGCCGAAAGTGAAGGAGGAAGTTAAAGCGGGCGAAGAAGAGCGACCACCGGGCTTGCTGATGATTCAAACGCTGAGCAGACTGGAGATACAGAAGATTTTTGTGATCGGTGAAGATCTCAATAAAATGGCGAGCCCCTTCCAGTAAGTTACGCCGTTCTTCTAGGGCTAATTTTATGGCCAGAAGTTCCCGATCACCGATAATGTAATTACGTTCGGCAGGAGTGAAGGTCTTAGAGAAGAACCCACAGGTCCGTAATCTCCCTGAGGAGGACTTTTGAAGAAGGACAGCGCCGGCACCTACTGAGGAGGCGTGTACACTTCTAGAACAAATGGGCACTGTGGGTCCGGGCGAGTCAGAACATGAGCTGACGTGAATGCTGCTTTCAGACGCTTAAAGGCTTTTCACTTTGGCGCAGGCCATTTTTGTTGAAAGACCTATTTTGTACTTATATTACTGTAAGGGTTCGGTGGATTCGCTGAACCACCGCAAGCGATGATAGTTAAGCCACGCTAGGGAGCGGAGTCTAAGTAGCACCCGGTTTTCACCAGAGCCCGCCGCAAAGCGGGATGGACTTGCTGCGGTGTGAGGCTACCAGGTCGCTACCCCTGACGTGACTTGCTTGCGATGTCGGCGGGGGTACGGCGTGGTACAAAATCGTAATCCAGAGGCGTAGTCAGGAACAGGCAGAAGGTCAGGGCAGGCGGCAGAGGTTCGTGGTCAGAGACGGGCAGACGGTCAGGGCAGGCGGCACACAGGCAAGGTCAGGAACATAAGCAAAGCGGACTGGCACACGGGTAATCAAAACGGACTCCAACACTCTCAAAAGACAAGGTACGCACACCAACAATCTGGCAGAGACTGCTGGGGGCGTATTCCATTTATAGGACCAGCGGCCATCAATAACCAATTAATGGTGCGCTGGCCCTTTAAATCCAGACCAGCCATTGTGCGCGCGCCCTAAGCAGCGGGTACGCGCACGGCGGCCGGGACAGGCAAGAGCGGCGTTAACAGGAGCGCAGCCAGGTAAGGGAACTTGCGCCAGGGACTGGGCAGCGGGGGCATGGATGCGGGGAGCCGCGGCACCCGCACCGGATCCCCTGCGGGCAGGGGGGTGGCAACGGGGCACCGTGTCACCCGCGCCAGCCCCCATGACAATTACCATATAAAAATTTGCTAGTAATTGCAGGTGTATTTCATAGGTGCAAAAAACACCTTTTATTATCCGTATACATTTCAAATAGGTGTTTTTTTACTTTGGTGCGGCCCAGTTTTGTTCAAAGAGCCACCTTGTACTTAAATTTGAATACAGAAATTTTGTAGTTACTGTTGGTGTATTTCATTTTGGTGCAAAAACCACCGTTTGTTATCTGTATAGCTTTAAAATAGCTGTATTGCACGTGGTGCGGCCGTAGTTTTTTTCAAATAGTCACATTGTACGACAATTCTGATAGAAAAATTTTCTAGCAACTGTACTCTTTTGACATTGCTGCAAAAAACGCAATTTCTCATACGTGTAACTACTGAATAGTTTTACTGCGCTCGGTGAATATCAGTTTGGTGCAGATAGTGCACTTGTATGATAGTTTGTTGAAAACTGTCAATTCCCTCCTACTGGGCAGTTGTAAATCCCTGGGACTAAAGGAAGAACACTGTTGAGTTTGTCTTACGGTTCTTCCACCAGACCGCATTTCACAGGTATTCGCTAGAAACATTTCAGTTTCTAATCCTAGTTGGCTGTAGGAAATTAGAGGGATATAGGAATAGCTGTGATTTGCCGTCTTTTAATAAGAGACTGTCAAAAACTCTTCCATACTTTCTTAAATTTGTATCTTTCTGAACATGGAGCGAAATGCAGGTGGTAAGCGAGCAAAGAGGGGGGTAGGACATGGAGGTAGAAGTACAAGCGAAGGTGATCTTTCCAGTTCTGGCGACAACACGCAAGCCAGCGGATCGTCTGTTGCAGGAGCGTCAGGCCTATCATCGCTGGGTCGGTGCACTGTGAATCTCAGTAACGAACAGCGTCGCCAATCTGTTCTTCAGTGGTTAATGCAACCTGCATCCAGCAGTCTTACCTCCTCGTCCTCCCAGTCACGGCCACAAATGTCGTCATCATCATCGTCATGTGGGTCATGCGGGTTTTGGGTTCATGCTGCGGTCCAGGACAGGGATAGTCAATGTCCAGTTCAACTAAAATGGTGGTTCAAATACTCCTTTTTCCGGCACTTTTTAATCTGTGTGTCAGACAGGTTTAATGGTCATACTGCGGTCCAGTTAAATCCTTTACCGCTATAGAAATTTTGCATGTCATGCCCTGGTGCCTTATCCGGGTTTCCTCTTGCCCCGTAGTATTTCAAGCTTCAATAAACAATAGAAGGAACCAATTTAACAGCTAAATAGCTTAGTCCATATTTTATTGCAATATCCAACACAGACGTGACACACGTATATTGTATAAGCATAAAAGGTTTTCGGCATGCATGCATAAGAAAGGTATCCTTTACCTGTGATACAACGCTGCATAAGCAGTAGTGAGGAGCTGCTCAGACACCAGCCGTACACTCAAGATGGCATCTTGAGTGTACGGCCGGTGTCTGAGCAACTCCTCACTACTGCTTATGCAGCGTTGTATCACAGGTAAAGGATACCTTTCTTATGCATGCATGCCGAAAACCTTTTATGCTTATACAATATACGTGTGTCACGTCTGTGTTGGATATTGCAATAAAATATGGACTAAGCTATTTAGCTGTTAAATTGGTTCCTTCTATTGTTTATTGAAGCTTGACATACTGCGGTCCAGGACAGTTATAGTCAATGTCCAGTTCAACTAATATGATGGTTGAAAGACTCCTTTTTCCGGCACTTTTTAATCTGTGGGTCAGACAGGTGTAAGGGTCATGCTGCATTCCAGGATAGGGATAGTCAATGTCCAGTTCAAGCAAAATGATGGTTCAAATAGTAATGCCTTCTGGCACTTTTTAATTTGTGGGTCATGCAGGTTTAAGGGTCATGCTGTGGTACAGGACAGGGATAGTGAATAGTCTGTGACTTTTTTTCTGTGACTCTTGTTGCCTAATTGTCTTGCCTAAGATGTAGCACGTATCCAGTTTACTGTTGTGGATGTTAATTCCAGCTTCTTCACCCCTGTTTGGGTGTAAGAATGAAGGTGTTGTTCCTCTCCCATAGACTTTAATGGTTATCAGCGATAATCTGTTATCGACTATTGGATATCGTCATGATAATTGCCGATATCGACTATCGAATCGATAATGATTGTTGACACAATCGCTCATCACTAATTAGGACCAGTGTGGCATTTTCTTGTGAAGACCTCTACATAGTGTTGCCCAAGTTGTCTCCACACCCATCCCCAGCTATCACTGCATCAGAGGCAAAGGCAGAACTCATCAAAAGAATGGACCTCCATTCTAACCTCCATTGCCATCTTGTTGTGCTCCATGAGAGTCTTTGAGATCGGTGGCATGAAGTCAATAAAACATCTTCAGCTGTATATCTGGCTTGTAGCCTAATGTAATGCAAACACCTTCTGATGGTTTGTCTTGATACTGTTTGCCTCCCTAGATTTGGAAAGTGATGACTAATTTTTCTTGCAGTAGAGAATGAATCATTATGTACCGTTCGTCCGATCAGATAAGTTTGTCATTTTCTATAATCTGTTTTTCCAATCATCAGGATACTTGACATTGAGCTATGCCGACATCTGCTACTTCCTTGATTTACATAACCTTATGGGTTATCCTTCTTGGTGTTGCTGCTTTCTTTTTCTGGCTAACTGTGGCTTAAAATGCTTAACAATGTTAGCCAAATATTTACATTTTAGACAGATACTGTAGATTGATGATAATAAAATGTTTTTAATTATATTTTAATTGTTTTTTTTTTACTTTAACAATTGTATATATGCCTCGTTCTAAATACATTTTTTAATATTTCTGTGCCTATATTCTCCAGTTTTACTTTCACATGACTCCCACAGAGATAAGTAACTGCAGAATGAATGCTCTGCTAAGTGACCTACATGAAAATCTCACAATATGATCCATTATGTATCACAGTGACAGTTTCGTGGTGACATCAAATTGACATTACTATATTTATTACTCATCACTTCCCACAGCAGGTAGTCATGCAGGTGGACAAAGCACTTTATGTTATGCATATTGTTTTGTTCTAAAGGTCACTTTAGAATTGTTTTTCTTTGCAGCAAAGTATGTAACTGGAAAAAGACACTCACTATTACACTACAATACTACTAAACTATTACATTGTGTATTGTATCACTGAAGGAAAGCCACTGGATCATAGCGTGTTATCATATAAATCATCGCCATTGTATCTATAAAACAGGTTTGATACCTGTAACTTAACTCCTTTTCTTGCTCTGTTTGAAATGATAGCATTGTTTGTTAAAACATTTTTCTAATATAAAAGTATTTACCAAGTTTTTTTTTTTTAATTAGTTACATTAGTTTAATTACTATTATAAAAAAAATATACTCCCCCAAAGTTAATGGCACTGTAAGCAGAAACAACTTCAATCTAAATATTTTGTGTGGTGATGTCACTCCCTTCTATGTCTCATCAGCAGTACAGGAGCTATCTCACTAACACAATTAAACCTTTTAGAGCTCTGCAGCCTTGTGCCCTGTTTTCAAAACCCTACCATAACCAATGTCCATCTAACAGGCTCAACTAAGAATAGAAGAGCTGAAATGTCAGTCACTGCTGTCGAAGTGCACACAGCCGAAACAGGATTGGGAGCCTGAAGCTGGCTGTTGAGAGCAGGCTCTGTGAAACAGAAATAAGATAGGAAAACACCTTTAAAAACTCTGTTTCTGTGTCTTTCAAATAATGGAATGAACCAATAAGGCATAAACCAATATGTCCTGAAAATGAAAATATTATTTGCCATTTTGATAACGGTTAAACGTTTAATTAAAATTCCCCTTAGGTGTAGGTTGTTGCCCGAGTTTGCCATTTTTTCTTTTAAATGGAGGGAGGGGCCCCCGTAGTTTTTTAGTGGGGTTTTTATAAACCCCCAAAATTTTATGGTAATTTTGTATGGCCCTGTAATGCAGGTGGTACTTTGCCCAATGATTGCATTTCCGGGGGCCCCCCAAGAAGGGATCAAAAAGTAGTTACAGCGGGCCCCTGTAAATCCTGTAAAGTAGTACCCCATTGACCCCAAAAAATATTATTATTTTTTTTTTTCCGAAAACCTTTTAAATTATTTCCCCCCCCTTAAATTGTTGGATAAACTCCCCCGATATTCCAGATGAGCGGCCAGAGTTTAGAATGATAGTAAATTTTTTCCTGGTTAAACCCTCCTTTTAAACATCAAAATTTACTGGCCCTAAAGGGGCTGAATGCCCCCCATGTGATGTATTATGACCAAGTACACTCAATATTTATCATTAACCATTTTCCCCAAGTTTACTCCCCTGGGGAATATTATCAGAAATTTTATTGTACCCGATAAAACACCCTTTTATCTACCAAAACTGCTTTGCCTAGGGGGCGAACGTTTTAAAATCCCATAAATCATATTTTCTATTTTGGGTAGTATCCTTTTTCCCCATTATTCCCCCAAAAATAAGGGTCCCCCCTTTTTTTACCCCCCCGTTTGTTTTGCCCCAAAAATTTTTTCCCCCAGTGGGGGCGGGTTTAATGGGCGGGGTTTGGAAGGGGTTGATGTTTAAAATCCACCCAAAAAAACCCCATAAAGTGTATACGTTCATTTAGGGGTATGATGCGGCCATATTTTAAAACGGAGATGTTTTGTCAGTTGTGGGCCCCTATTATAAATAAGCTGCCCCAAAAGGGAAGCAGTCCAGAAATTTTTACACTCGTGGTAGCTTAAAACATGTATAAATATCATTTTTTAATAGTTTGTCAAATAGGATATATGCCCCCGTAAAAAAATATGCCCCATTAGGATATGAAAAAACTGCCCCCAGTAGTGATAATGAAAATAGCTGCCCCCGTATGAAAATGAAACTACTGCCCAAAGTAGTGATATGATAATAGTGCCCATATGATAGTGACCTAGATAGCTGCCCCCAGTAGTGAAAAGCTAGCTGCCCCATAGTGATAGCGGATAATACTGCCCCCATAGTGATAGGGGGATAATCTGCCCCCATAGTGATAGTGTCATAGCGCCCCCATTAGTGATAGATAATAGCTGCCCCAGTATTGATAGTGATAAATAGCTGCCCCAATAGTGATAGTGATACTAGCTGCCCCGTATGATAAATGATAAAACTGCCCCCAGAGTGAAGGGGGGGGGGAAAAAAGCTCCCCCAGTATTGGATACTAGCCCCCCCATAGTGAAAATATCATGGGGCCTGCCCCCAGTATGATAGTGAACATAGTTTGCCCCAGAAAGGGTAAAAAAACTAGCTGCCCCATATTGATGCTAGCTGCCCCCAGTATGAAATGAAATACTGCCCCCAGTATTATAGTGATGCAAAAAGCCCCCCCAGTATGATATGAAAAAACTGCCCCAGGTGATAGTGATAATAGTTGCCCCAGTATGATAGTGCCCCTAGATACTGCCCCCATAGTGAAAAAAACTAGCTGCCCATGTGATAGTGATAAAAATAGCTGCCCCCGTATGAAAATCATAGCATAACCTAGCTGCCCGTAGGAACTAGCTCCCCAGTATAAAGGGCTAGCTCCCCCCGTGGGGGATAGGGGATACTAGCTCCCCAGTAGTGATAGTGAAAATCGCCCCCAGTTGATAATGAAAAAGCTGCCCATGTGATAAGCCATAGCTGCCCGTAGTGATAATCCCCATAGCTCCCCAGTAGTGATACTACTGCCCAGAGTGAAAAAGAAAATATGTTTCCAGTAGTGAAAAAATCCCATAGCTGCCCCCAGTAGATAGGGATAATACTGCCCCAGTAGTGAAAAGCTATTTCCCCCAAGTGAAAAGCCTAGCTGCCCCGTATGTGAACTAGCTGCCCCCGTAGTGAATACTGCCCCAAATAGTGATACTAGCTCCCCCCAGTATGATACTAGTGCCCCAGTATGTAATAGTGCCCCAGTAGTGATAGGAACTATTTCCCCCATAGTGATACTGCCCCCATTATGAAAAAGAAAATAGCTGCCCAGTAGGGGATTGCCCTCTGCCCCCAGTATGAAGAAAATGGCCCCCCCAGTAGTGAAAATGAAAAATACTGCCCCTTATGAGATAAAGCTCCCCCCAGAGGATATCCAAAGCTGCCCCGTAGGGAAAATTAAAGGCCCCATAGTGATAGGGGGAATCAAGCTGCCCCCATGTTTACTAGCTGCCCCATATATAGTGATAATAGTGCCCCTTGAGTGCAAAAATACTAGCTCCCCAGTATGATAGGAAAGTAGCTGCCCCCAGTAGTGAAAGTGATATGCCCCCAATGTAATAAAACAAAAGCTGCCCCAGTATGATAATGAAAAAGCTGCCCCCCATAGTGAAAAGCTAGCTGCCCCAGTAGTGAAAATGAAATAGCTCCCCCAGTAGTATATGATAAAAGCCCCCCCCCAGTAGTGATGGGCTACTGCCCCCGTAGTGAAAAAAACTAGCTGCCCCGGGGCAGTCAAATAATAGCTGCCCCAGATGTTGATAGTGCTGGCCCGTAGTGATAGCTACTCCCCCCCAAAGTAGTGATAGTGTCCCCCAGTATGAACTGCCCCCCATAGTGATAGTGCCCCCCATATGATAGCTGCCCAGTAGTGAAAAGGCTGCCCCAAAAGTATATGCCCCCATATTTTTTGCTACTGCCCCCATAGGATTAGCTGTCCCCCATATGATAGCTGCCCCCAGATAAAAAGGCTCCCCAGTGTGATAGCGGGCCCCCATAATATAGCGGGCCCCCAGTAGTATAGCTGCCCCCGTAGAAGATAGTAGCTCCCCCCAGTATGATAGTCTCCCCCAGTGTGAAGCTCCCCCTATTGATAGTTTAGCTCCCCAGGTATGATTGGGTCCCCCAGTAATGATGCTGGCCCCCATAAATAGCTACCCCCAGTATGAAGCTAGCTGCCCCCAGTAGTGATGCTCCCCCGGTGATCTACCTCCCCCCAGTATGATAGCTGCCCCCAGAGTGATAGCTAGCCCCCCCCCAGTATGATAGCTAGCGGGCCCCCCATAGTGATAGCGTCCCCGTAGTGATAGTTGCTGGCCCCAGTAGTGATCAGGGCCCCATGTATAATTTGGCCCCCTATGATAGCTGGCCCCCAGAATGATAGCTGGCCCCAGAGTATAGCTGGCCCCCAGTATGATAGCTGTCCCCCAGTGTGAAGCTAGCTCCCCCCAGTATTGATAGCTGCCCCAAGTATAGCTAGCTGGCCCCTAGTAAAGGGCCCCCCCCGTAGTGATAGCTGCCCCCCGTAGTGATAGCTAGCTGGTCCCCATATGAAAAACTACTGGCCCCCAGTAGTGTTTCTAGCTGCCCCCCAGTATTGATAGCTGTCCCCCAGTAGTGATAGTAGCGGGCCCCCAGTAGGGGAACCGCCCCCATATGATAGCGGGCCCCCCCATAAGATGCTGGCACCCTAGTGATACGGGCCCCCATAGTGATAGCTAGCTGCCCCCATATGATAGCTAGTTTGCCCCCCCATATAAGCGCCCCCCATAGTATAGCTAGCTGGCCCCCAGTAGTGTACCCCCCCAGTATGAAGGGCCCCAGTGGGATAGCTAGCTCCCCCCATAGTATAGGGGCCCCCAGTATGATAGTAAGGGCCCCAGTGTGATAGTAGCTTCCCCCAATATATAGCTCGGGCCCCCCAAGTGATGTAGCTGCCCCCATATATAGCTGCCCCAGTAGTAAATAGCTACCCCCAAAATGAAGTGGCCCCCCGTAGAATGTAGCGGGCCCCATAGTGAAGTACTGCCCCCATTAGTGATAGCTAGCGCCCCCGTATGATAGCGGCCCCTAGTGATATAGTGCCCCCAGAGTGATAGCTAGCTGCCCCCCAGTATGATAGCTAGCTGCCCCCCGAGTGATGCGGGACCCCATATAAGCGGGCCCCCCAGTATTGATACTATTTGCCCCCAGTAGTGATAGCTGGCCCCCAGAGTGATAGCTAGCTGCCCCCCAGTGGGAAAAAGCTGGGCCCCCCCCTAGTGTTTGCTAGCGGGCCCCCATAGTGATATTTTGGGCCCCATAGTGATAGCTGCCCCAAAATATAGCGCCCCCAGTATGATAGTTTCCCCCCAGTAATGCAAGTGCCCCCCAAAATATAGCGCCCCCAGTAGTATAGCGGGCCCCCAAAAAGATATTTGCCCCCGTATGATACTGGCCCCCAGAAGTGATATTACTCCCCCCAAATGATAGCTGCCCCCAGTATGAATACTCCCCCAAAAAATGTTAGCAGCGGGCCCATATGAAAACTAGCTGGCCCCCCAGAGTGATAGCAGTTTTCCCCCCCTATGTAGCTGTCCCCAGTATGATAAGCGGGCGGCCCCAGTTTTGTTTGCTGGCCCCAGGTGATAGCTACCCCATAATGAGAGCTGCCCCCAGTAAGATGCTCCCCCCAGTAGGATAGCGGCCCCCGAAATGATAGCTAATTTACCCCCAATGAAACTAGCTGCCCCAGTAGTGATAGCTAGCTGCCCCCAGTAGTGATAGCTCCTGCCCCCATAGTGTAGCTGCCCCCATTTAGGGGGATAGCTATCCCCCCAGTATGATAGCTAGCGGCCCCCGTGTCATAGCTAGCTGCCCCCCTGGATAGCTGTCCCCAGTAGTGATAGCAGCGCCCCATATGATAGCTGCCCCCATAGTGAAGTTGGCCCCAGTAATGATAGGGGCCCCCGTAGTGATAGCGGGGCCCCCAGAGTGATACTAGCTGCCCCCAAGTGATAGCAGCTGCCCCCCGTAGTATAGTGCCCCCAGTTGATACTAGCTGCCCCAGTATGATAGCTGTCCCCCAGTATGTAGCTACGGCCCCAGTAGTGAAGCTGCCCCCAGTAGTGATACTAGCTCCCCCCAGTATGATACTGCCCCCTAGGATAGCTAGCTCCCCCCAGTAGGAACTACGGGCCCCCCAGTAGTGAAAGCTAGCGGGCCCCCCATAGTGATACAGCTGGCCCCCCAGTAGTGTAGTTTTCCCCCAAAGTAGTGATAGTAGCTGCCCCAGTATGATGCTGCCCCCAGTATTTACTGGCCCCTAGTGATACGGGCCCCCCAATATATAGCTCCCCCCAGAGTGAAGCTGGCCCCCCAGTATGATAGCTGCCCCCATAAGGGGATAGTTACGGGCCCCATATGAAGCTGCCCCATATATAGCGGGCCCCCAGTATGATAGCCCGGTTTGCCCCCCTAGTGATAGCTGCCCCCCAGTAGTGTAGCTAACGCCCCATAGTGATAGCTAGCTGCCCCCCCCATAGTGATACTACGGCCCCCCCAGTAGTGAAGCTGCCCCCATAGTGATAGCTAGCGGGCCCCCCCGTATGATAGCTTCCCCCAGTAGTGAAACCCCAAAAGCGTCCCCCAGTGTGATAGCTACCCCCCCCCAGTATGAATTTTCCCCCATAGTGATAGCGGGCCCCATATGAAAGCTTTTGCCCCCAGTATTATAGCTGCCCCCGTAGTGATAGCTGGGCCCCAGTAAAAAATAGCTAGGGGGCCCCCATAGTGTTTGCTAGCGGGCCCCCTAGTGATAGCTACGGGCCCCCAGTATGATGGGTTTGGGCCCCCCATTAATGAATAAGCGCCCCCAGAGTGATAGCTGCCCCCCAGTAAAAAGCTCCCCCCCAGTAGTGATAGCTGCCCCCATAGTGATAGCTGGCCCCCAAAAATGATAGCTTGCCCCCCAGTAAATGATAGCTGCCCCCAGTAGTGATAGCGCCCCCGTTTTGTACTGGCCCCCGTTATACTGCCCCCAAAATGATAGCGCCCCCAGTATGAAGCTGCCCCCCAGTAATGATAGCTCCCCCCAGTATGATCTGCCCCCAGTAGTGATAGCGGGCCCCCCAAAAATGATAGCTTCCCCCAGTAGTAAATTAGTGCCCCCATATGATAGCTGCCCCCAGGTGATAGCTGCCCCCAGTAGTGATAGCGCCCCCCAGAAATGAATTGCCCCCATTAATAATGCTGCCCCCAGTAGTGATCGCTTCCCCCAGAAATGATAGCGGCCCCCAGTAATGATAGCGGGCCCCCTGTAAGTTAGCTGGGGCCCCCAGTAATGATAGCTAGCTGCCCCCCAGTATGATGCTGCTCCCCCAGATATAGCAGTCCCCCAAATAAGCAGCCAGTACAATAAAAAAAAAAAAAAAAAAGGAATAAAAAGTACTTCCCTTTCCCCCGGACCTCGGCCGAGCCCTCCCCCCAGCGCCGACGCAGCGAGGGGGTGCGGGGGGTGTACTCCTGCTCATCACACTCCCTGCCCCGCTCATTTTGAGATCGGCGCTCAGTGAGCGCCGCACCACAGCAAAGGGAAAGGAGGGGGGTAATGCACCACCTTGTTTTTCCTATATGCACCGACCTGACGCAGACCAGATGCCACCGCCGGACTGAAGCCCGGGCGGCCGCATCATGTTAGCCCGGGGCCGCGGCCCGGGCGGGGGGATAGGCAAAGGGCCGGGGGCCCGGCCCCGCGACCGCGTTTGGAACCCCCCTGCTCTAAATAATTAATAAATAAGTTAAACAAAAGGACCAAATACTGAACTTTGGGGTATACCACTTAGAACCAGGAGCCATTTAAAGTATGTATCATTTACTTAAACTCTTCATGTATGGTCCTTTTCAATCCACAAACAATAAACTATAATTAACCCTTTTGGCATCAATGAGAGAAAAGGTCTAATACGTTATGTTCATCCTGAAATGTTAACAAAACACCAAATATCTCTAACATTTTGTGAGTAGTGTATATACTGTGTTGCCAAACATATGCACTAGGCATATACTGCTTTAAGCAATACAATTGCAGACAATTGACAGGGGTGTTCAGGATTAGAAAATCATGGCTGCTTTCTTTGTAAAATAGCACCACTTCTTTCACAGGATGTAAATGAGGCTGAGCTGCAATACTAGAAGCATCCTGTCATGGAGGTGGTGCTATTTTTGAAAGAATGCAGCCATGTTTTTTCAAATCCTAGGCAACCGCTATATTATGAAAAGAATAAGTATTTTCTTTTAATATATGTTACGAAAAATTAAAAATACAAGGTATAACAATATTCACCTTCCAGACATGACAAAATGAAACTATTTTGGCATATGTTTATCTATTGCAGTGTATAGTTCCAAAAGTGCACTACAGACTTAGGGTGATGTGTAGGCTCTATTCACATAGAGCCCAGTTCTATATAGCTTTAAAGCAGTGTAGAATGCACCATTCTAGTTCCAATATGAAACTCACGCTCAGGTAAACCACTTTGAACTTGGTCTGCCAGTTCCAGCAGTTATGCGCCTAGTTTTGCCATCCTCCCGTCATAAATTAACCCATCAGGCGCCGCGGCAAAGATGGCCGCGGCGTCTGAATGACTGAAAAGCGGTGCCACACACCTTTTTTTCAGCCCGTCGGGACATCAGCGATAAGATCGCTGAGTCCTGACGGGCTAACATGGCAAAGGCTCTGATCACTGCCATGTTCCTGTTTACCCCACTTCCGTCCGCAGACAGGAAATGGGGAAACCGCCAACATTGTACACCATAATGCTTTGCCTATGCAATGCATTACGGGTTTTTAACATCGTTGGCCCCCAGTGGTCAAGCACCATAGGGGGACTAAATGTTAAAGTAAAAAAAAAAATAAATAAAGTTTTAAAGTACAAAAAAGTATTAAAAGTTCAAATCACCCCCCTTTTCCCATTTTACAAATAAAAACAAGAAAATAATAAAAAAGTTACACCATATTTGGTAAAGCCGCATCCGAAAAAATCTGATCTATAAAAATATAATATAATTATCCCTTTTTTTCTGAACACCGTAGAAGAAAAAAATTCCAAACACCAAAAATTGTGTTTTTTTGGTCATTTCACGTCACATAAATATTGGAATAAAAGTAATCGAAAAAAAGTTGCATCCATTTCAAAGTGCGAACATTAAAAAGTATACATCTGCCCGCGAGAAATGACGCCTCACTGATGTCCGTAGGTGTTAGTACAAAAAAGTTATTGGTCGGACAAAATGGCGCCACGGCGCAAAATGCAAGCATAGAAGATGTTTGGAATTTTTTTAAGGTAGAAAAACATAACGGAAATCCTACATGTTTGGTATTGCCGGATGCATATCAACCTTTAGAATACAGATAACACATCCTTTTTACTGAAGAATAGACTCCGTAAAAACAAACCTCCCGCAAACATGGCGCAAGTATGTTTTTTTCACATTTTACCCCACTTAGAATTTTTTTGCTGTTCCCTACTATACTCTATAGTAATATAAATAACACCACTTGAGAGTACAACTTGTCCCGCAAAATAAAATCCCTCATATGTCTATGTAGGTGGAAAAGTAAAAAGTTATGGCTTTCAGAAGACAAAGAACAAAAAAATTTAAAGCCATATTATTATGACCGTCCGTCAGGAAGTGGTTAAAAAAGCATATGAAAAATTGATAATTGATTTTGATTTTGAACTTTGGCTAATTTTACTATTTTTGCTTACAGTCTAGGATACTGTAAATGTATGCTTTGGTGTCTCAAATGAAATTGGTAGCATTAAAATGTATATTATTTCATGTACCTACTGTACATAACATTATATGAAACATGTATCACTGTTTAATACAGTCTTCTCCCAGCAGTGATTTGAAACACAGCACTAGTATTTACTTTCTTGAGAGAGTGGAAAGATTTAACTTTGTTCAATTTCTAACTCATTTGAAATTTATTGAGTTCCACATTACTTTTGTCCCTGTGGAATTATATACATTCTGAAGGGATAAAATGTACGCAAACAAAATCATTTGATTTTCGCTCATCAAATATTTCCTTAGACAATCAGTTGCAGGCTCTGTTTACTAACCGATTCTATAATTTCTGTGCAAATACATCAACTTGTTTGTAACCTATGTTAAATTTGACGGAATTAAACATAGTATTCAAGTTTTGTATATTCCATATGTATAAAATTATATGTCAATTTTGAACATTAAATATAATTTTAAGAATGATAGACTATATAAAATAAGTAAAATATAATAGATATGTCTGGAAGGTCAGAAAATAATAACACATATGCTTTTTTTTCTTTGTCACCTTACTATTAGAAATACAACTTTAATTATTAAAACATTTATGGACATATAGCAGAGTATAAAATAACTATATGGAAAATCAAAAAGATGGTGTTCTATAGGGCGGAGACATAAACATGCATGGTTATGTTATGATGACCAACAGTTAAAGGGGTTTTCTCACTACAAACATGTAGAGAATGGTAATGGAAGACTTTTTCTAAATACGTTATAAACCAAATAAGAAATTCAATGACACTAAAAATACAAAACAATTTATCCACTGAATACTAATTAAATGTATCACAGATAAAAAAATGTTGAATAAAAACACTTAAAAATAATAGTAAACCACATTCCTTTATAGAATTGTTGCCATGTTATCACTCATTATCCCCATAGATACGTTTGGCATTTATGTGAGATATGACACTCTGGGAGTGGATTACTATTATTTTTAAGTGTTTTTATTCAACATTTTTTATCTGTGACACATTTAATTAATATTCAATGAGTATTGTTCTAATAAATATTAAAATTGAATGGATTTTCAGTGTCATTGTATTTCTTATTTGGTTTATTATCTTCAGTGATATGATGACTAGAGAGGAGCAAACCCTAAAAAGTTCGAGTTCGACTAGAACCTTGAATTTTGATTAGTTTGGTTCAAAATTCGAGTTGAACTCAAACCGAACTTCGAACCCCATTAAGGTCAATTGGAGAAGATGTTCTGGTTAATTTTTATACCCATACAGGGGAGGAGAAGCTGCAATTAGCTTCCATAATAGTAAAGTGAATATGTGGAACAGCTTAGTGAAGAAAATTTGGCTCTAAGAGTCACAGAAAAAAATTCACAGGCTAAAATAATTCATTTCTTTTAATGGCTACCTGAAAAGATGAGGACATCGTAGTTATAGGAGGTGTAGTGCAAGCAGTGGCCACGGGGCCTTTTTGACACCGGTATTGGAAATGGCATATTGTAACTGGCAGGAGCCCCCTATCGCTTTTTGCACCAGGGCCCAAGAAAATGTCATATATGTGGTGGCAGCAAGAACGTCCCAACAGGGAACATGGAGGTTCAGCTGGCAATGCCATAGTTATACAGGGTGCAGGGGTAGGCAGGGCTGCCATCAGTCATCTATTAACCATTTAAGAACCCCATGCAGCTAAATCAAATGGGGCCCCCAGCCATTACTAGTTCCTATTTTTAACATATCACTGGGCCCCTTTTTGATTAGGGCCACTGACAGGAGTACTGCCCTATTGGCACCCCTTTTAAAGTAGCCTGACCCCAAAACCAGCAAAAATGACCTTATGGACACTCAGAATAAAATAAGCAAGAAGAAATAACTATTTAAATAAAGATTTTTTTTGAATAGGACAAATAGGATAAATATTAAAAATGTCAAGATTTGTTCATAGTCTGTTATTGAAGAACTGTACTCCAAAGACAGCAAATGCCTATACTTTGCAACGGGCAACTAGGATTATAAAAATACATTTTTCCTATGCGATATCTGTGAAATGGGGTCATATGGAAGAACCCTCACAGCAAATCAAGTGATCTTAAATGCCTATACTTTACAACGGGCATATAGATTATAAACATATTTTTTTTCTATGGAATATCTATACAAAACTCCATAACTCCTTAACTATTGCTGTGTATAATTACCTAAACTAGCTGTCCCCCCTCCCCCTGAGTAATCTAACTAGCAGCTTTTCCTGTGTTAAATCGCTATTAAATGTAAACCAGCTGGTAAACTGGTAAACCAGCAGACACAGGCAGCAGTGTGTTCACTACAGAGAGTAAGGTGGAAATTGCGTTCAAAAGGAAATACAGGGACATACACATAAGACGGACAGGTGATTTTAGCAGCCAATGAGATCCCTAGACCCTCACTGGTGACGTTTATGACCCCCCTCCTCTGTGCTCTGCACTGATTGGCTGGCTGTCAAAACTGAAAGAAGCAGCTGAAAAAGGCGCCGAACGCCTGTGCCGAACCCAAACTTTTTACCGAACTTGCGGCAAAAAATTTGGTTTGTCTCGGGTTTGGAAAAACCGTAAAGTTTGTGCCGACGAACCATTTTCAGAACAATTCGGCTCAACATTAATTATGACCGTTATATAATTTTGGAATATATATATTTTTTTTTATTATTGGTGTTTTATTTTTTTAAATACATAGCTCTATTGATTTTGCAGTGGTGATGAGATGAGGGATTTTATCTGCTCTTTGTGAATACAAGTATCTGTAGATTACCATCCTAGTTTCCATTTCTGATTAGACAGAGAGCAGAGAGTAAGGTCACCATGAACAAAACTCACTCTGGAGCAGAGACTTTATTTATAACAATATTAACTTTTGTTTACAGATATGCAATTATTTTCACTCCACAGATGGCATGTGGCTTCGTTTACTGAAGATTAAATCTCCTAGGCTTAAGTTTTTGTAATGTCTTGTTATAAAAGCGCTAAAAATTTTAATCACTGTTATAAAACCACCCACAGCCTAAGAGGTGGTGTGAGCCTGAAGCTGCCTGTGACACTGTGAAGCAGAATGATGAGAAAACACCTTTGTATCCAAATTACCTGTAAATGCCATGTGCAGACTGGTAGGCATATAGACGGGCTGAGAATGACTCAATAAATTCCTGGTAGATTGTCACAGGTATCTAAAGCCTTTCTGAGTGCAGTGCATCCCATGGCTGCTGGATGGTGTGTGGGGAGCATACATTAGAGTGAACACGATAATCAAGCTGGTTCCACAATTAGGTTCAAGTCCTGGGAACTAGGGGAACTATTTGGAAATTGTATTCATGTTCTTCCAATCAGTGTTGGAGATTTCTAGCCATGTGGCTTGTTGCTTCATCTTATTGGATGATCTCACCAGCCTCAGGAAGAAATCAGCATGTATGGGTACACAAGATCTATAAGGATAGATTCATATCCAAATCAGTTGAGAGTGCCTTGCAGATGAATGAGTGGGCACAGAGAATGCTACAAAAAATATTCCCTATGTTGTGGATACTGATGTGGATCTGATGGGTCAGTGCTAGAGATGGGCGAATCGATTCTAACGAAGTGGAATTTGTTTAGAATTTCAGGAAAACTTTGACTCTGAACAAAGTCGAAGTTTGGGGTGATTTGCGGGAATAAGCGGTATTTTAATTTATAAAAAGGTGCGAGAATGGCGTTCAGGGGGGAAAAAGTCTTGGAGGAAGAAAAGGGGTAAATAAATGACATGTGCAGAGGAAACCAATCAGAGGGGCCGGGGGGATTCAGTGATGTCCCCCCACTAATAAGTAGGACGCGACGCGGCCAGTTTTACACTGCTTCACTTTGGTGTGTAGTGAAGCTGTTTATGAGATATCTCACAAAAGAGTAACTTTTTTGCGCGTTTTTTTGGGGGGGGCACAGTTGTTAGAATTTCAGGAAAACTTTGACTTGGACGAATCGAAGTTTGCGTCCAATTGTGCTATAATTTTAATGCTTGTCATTTAATTGATACAAATGGCTTCTAAGCCTATGGCGTTGTTATTCAGTTAAAGAAACAGCGTTTTTACAATCCAAATACCACTTAATTTTTGGCTGCTCATTTCTTTTGTGCAATTTAGATCCAAGGGTTAATTAAGCGTTTTTTCTGCTGTTGTGGTCACTAAAAGAAATATTGTTTTTCAACGCCAAAGAAGAAATTTTGCCTGTAGCATAATTCATATCTGAAGGTTAATTACGTGTTTTTCTGCTGTTGTGCTCAGTAAAATGCACGTCATTTTAACACACTGGTAATGTCTGGCACCTCATTTCTTTTGCGCAATTTAGATCCAAGGGTTAATTAAGCGTTTTTCTGCTGTTGTGCTCAGTAAAATACACGTCGTTTTTATATGCTACATAGCTGGTAATTTTTGGCTCCTCATTTCATTTGCGCAATTTAGATCCAAGGGTTAATTAAGTGTTTTTCTGCTGTTGTGGTCACTAAAAGAAACAGTGTTTTTCACGCCAAAGAAGAAATTTTGTCTGTAGCATAATTCATATCCGAAGGTTAATTATGCGTTTTTCTGCTGTGTGCTCAGTAAAATACACGTCGCTTTAACACGCTACATAGCTGGTAATTTTTGGCACCTCATTTCATTTGTGCAATTTAGATCCAAGGGTTAATTAAGCGTTTTTCTGCTGTTTTGCTCAGTAAAATACACGTCGTATTAACACGCTACATAGCTGGTAATTTTTGGCACCTCATTTCATTTGCACAATTTAGATCCAACGGTTAATTACGCGTTTTTCTGCTGTTGTGCTCAGTAAAATACAAATCGTTTTAACACGGTACACAGCTGGTAATTTTTGGCACCTCATTTCTTTTGCGCAATTTAGATCCAAGTTTAATTAAGTATTTTTCTGCTGTTGTAGTCTGTAAAATACACGTCATTTTAACACGCTAGATAGCTGGTAATTTTTGGCACCTCATTTCTTTTGCGCAATTTAGATCCAAGGGTTAATTAAGTGTTTTTCTGCTGTTGTGGTCACTAAAAGAAATGGTGTTTTTTCAACGCCAAAGAAGAAATTTTGTCTGTAGCATAATTCATATCCGAAAGGTTGATTAAGCTTGTTTGCGCTGTTCTATTCAGTAAAATACACAGTGTTTTTAAACGGCACATACAAGTAAATTTTTCCTAGCCATTTGTGAAGCGCAATTTATATCCAGCGAAGAAATGGGGCCAATATCCCCTTCTTCTTGCAGTAGGCAGCAAAGTATAGATGTGGAGAGTGCCATGGGAGGTCATGTTGTGAGGGGTCAGCCTCTGCATACCAAGACCGTTGAGGAGGACAGGAAATACAGGTCATTTTATATCACTTGATACATATGCATTTGTCATAACATGTATCATTGGTATTGTATTCTCCTCTCTTGGAAAATTCAATGTAGTTGATCTGAATACTTTGGAAAGGGACTGACTTGTTGTTTCTTCTGTGTTTAGACTGATTCTTCCGGGTTGCAGGTGATGCATATTTCACATCTTCTGATAGTTATTTACTGTAATGGGAATTCTGAGTGCTAAGTATATCCTGTTGATTGCAGGGATCATCTGGTTTGTTCTTCTATGTATAGTACTATAAGCCCATCATACTGCAGCTGGATACAATACTCTTGGTAAACAAAGTTTATCATCTTTCCTTCCAGAATCCATCTTGGTGTATCCTTGCTCCTTCTTCCTCCCAACTCCTCTTTTCCTTTGGGTTTATTCGGGCTTGTAATTGTTTAATCAGATTAACATTTGGGTTCAGCATGCCCTGTTCTTGGGTCTGTTCTCCATCTTCTTCTTTCCTCTTTCTTTCTTCTTCATTCATCTTTCCTTCTGTCATCTTTTCTTCTCTTGTTGGTAAATCTACAGCCAACCCTGCTTTTTCTCGAATTACTGGGAGAGAAGCTACAGCCTCCGCAGCCTGATATGCGTTGTATATGCCTTTTTCGCTTCCTCTGTCTTTAGGTCTTCATGTGCTCTGATCTTCAGGACAGCTACCTTGGCAGGCAACTGGAGAGCATCTATTAAGGCTTGTAGGACTTCATTGTTCTTGATTGGCGTTCCACTAGCTGACTGGAAACCTCGCAGGGCCCACTTTAAGACGATGTCATGGGCTACTCCGTACGTGTAGACTGAGTTGGTGTATATGTCGACAGTCTTTCCTTCGGCAAGCTTGCAAGCTTCAGTCACAGCCCTGAGGTCTGCGACTTGGGCTGACATCCTAGAAGGTAAAGAAACAGCCTTCACAGTTTTCCTCGCAAGGTAACCACAGCAATATATATATAATAAGTTAAAATCTTATGGAAACAACAAACATATACATGAAAATTGGCATAATATGAATAAAACCCACAATGAAATGTTCTGCGGTTAATGTGCAGCACCGAAGAGGTGGTGCTTGCGGCTGAAACAACAAACTATCCACGCCCGCACATTTGCAGACACAATATTTTAACGCTCTGTGTCTTTAAAAACAGTCAGAATAAAAAAAACAAGAAGTATTCTAAGACCTCAAAGTGTGAATGCACGATAGCAGATAAAAATAGGAAACAGATAGTAGATACACAGTTGTATCAGCCACTACTGATCTTATCTAACCCTCACGCTAATGTAGGAAGCTGGAAATTACGGTGCTAGTCACCGGTGCAAAAAGATACCTACCACTGTCCCTAACTATAATGAACCAGATCAACTGGTAAGTCTTTATCAGCTGACCAGAGCTAGTCTCACACCCTCCCCGGTGGTCGATCAGAGGCCAATCTGACAATGCACCCTAGTGGAAACTTTGGCAGATCTCGGAAGACCCTAGGTAGTAAATGAGACTCAGTTCCCGATGCTCCTACTCAGTCCCCTGCAGGAAGGACAGCAGGCAGTTCAGGATACCGACTTCCTTCGGAAGCTTTATTCTGTGCGATTTACTGAATACTGATTCATACGCTTAGCTAAATATTGAACAAAACCAAAAATCTAACAAAACCCCCACTACACTAACAATTCGGACAGGACAGACAAGTCATCAATCAATAACCTAACGGCCAGCTTCCTTCTACCCAGAAAAGAAAAAGAATAAAAAAATATGTGAAAATCCCAGTAACCACAGACAAAACATGTGACTATTATTACTGCATCTGAAGTATTTTCTCCTCTTTATGAGTAAATGACAATCTGTCTCAGTGCTGCGTAAAAAGAGGAAGTAGCTGGAAACATTTAATGACAGTGTGATTTGGAAATTCTAGTGGCGCAGCAGAGCAGATGTATAATCAGATAACTTTAGACCATAAATCTCAAAAGCAATATATGAACGAACCAGAGGTAGCAAGAGGCATATGGCCAAAATGAAAACAGAGGAGACACCGAGACCGTTATCAGGTGACGCCAGGAATGGGGCAATCCACGGTGGAACAAAATAGGCAGTCAGAAACGGAATAAGTCACTGATTTCACAAAGAAAGCCAATGAACTTACCCGTATTGGTGATGATCAGTCACGTCTGGCTGCCCAAATTGAAACGGCCGTGGGGCGACGCCCCAGAACAGACGACAGGCCTCCTCTGAGTTTTCCTCGTATTCGTTTGAGAGTCACGGCACCAAATGTTAAGTTAGTTATAAATCCAGCCAATTTGCTACCTCCTTAAATTAATATATATATATATATGTTGCTGCAAGCAGCGGGGCCCCAAGTAATAGTTATCCAGTCTGGGTGATGGATAATAAAACTCTGTTTAATACAGGGAAATACAGGTCATTTTATATCACTTGATACGTATGCATTTGTCATAACATGTATAGCCGATCATTGGTTAATTAACAATTCCTGGGACGGGTTAATAAAAGTCCCATAGTTCTTTATATGGTAATATACTTTTTCTGCATGCTTGCATAATGTTAAACCGTCGTGGCAGTTTTAAACCATCCAGGCAGTTTCAAACTGTCTGAATTTGTTTACTGTCCCGGATGCTGGGTGTCGCAACAAATGTCCAAATGATTTCTGTGTCAGGTTAGTGCTCTGCATTGCTTAAGCTATCTTCTCGTTAGTCCATGGTGACTCCATTTTTAATGTCTTCAGCATCATTCAAGACAGGCATATCTTGAAGGTAGTTTTCCTTGCATAAAGCCATGTGTTTCAAGCCTATAATATCTGAGTTAAACTGGTCAATGGAAAATAGGTATAGAGAATAATTCATGCAAATAGTATGTAGACAGTTTCTAGATATAATCAATGTATATGAAAAGTACAAACAGAGTTCTAATGTTTTGAATCAATTCCCACACCTGACACAGTGAAGATGAAACAATAATCGATGATGATGTAGCCGACTAAACTTGGAAGCCGGGTGAAGCAAGAGCTTCATCATCGTCAGGAGAAGAGGGCATCAGCTTGCGCCTCAGGCAGCGGCGCAGTCAGCAAGTGGGTTGTGTGGCCGTGAGTCAGCAGGGTAGCAGCAGTGCAAGGTCAGGAGCGAAGCGGCCACGGGGTAGAAATCCCGCTTCGCAGGTCCAAAAAGTAGCGGCACAGGAGCTCAGCGAGGCAGCGGCAGTAGTAGTCACTCAGTGCGGAGCGTTGGCGGTAAAATCAGCTACTCAGCGGTGTGACAGTTCATTGCTAAGACATCGGAGGAGCCGAAAATGGGTATATGCAGAATCTGTGGGCAGAAAGTGACGCGTGGCCAGGGAGCTAACGTTGGCACCATGGCCCTGCATCAACACATGTAGCGTCACCATTCGGTGGCCTGCGAGAAACGTGGCTCAGATGTGATGAGCTGCCGCCGCAGCAACAGCAGCAGCGCCCAGTGGCACGCATGCCATTGCAGCCAGTCAAGGCTCCAACACCTCTGCAAAAGGGAGCTGTTTCTCTTTGCCCTCATCTCCCGGTCCACATGCTCCTGCTCCACGCTACTCATGGCGCCAGCAGTCGTTCAATGAGGCGATTGCAAAGAGACAACAGTATGCGTCCAACCATCCTAAGGTGCAGAAGCTGACCGTGCTCCTGTCCAAGTTGTTGGTACTGCAGTCCCTCCCTTTGCAAACGGTGGACTCTGCACCGTTCAGAGAATTAATGGCCTGTGCCGAGCCGAGGTGGAGAGTTCCAAGCCGTAATTTCTTTTCCAAAAAGGCAGTACCAGCCCTTAACAAGTATGTAGAAAAGAAGGTGGGCCAGTCCTTGAGCTTATCGGTTTGTTCCAAGGTGCACGGCAGCGCGGATGTGTGGAGCTGTAACTATGGTCAGGGCCAGTACATGTCCTTTACGGCCCATTGGGTGAATGTGCTTCCTGGCCAGCCACATCAACAACTTGGACAGGAGACGCCGCTTTCTCCTGCACATCAAACTGCTGCTCATGCGCCAATGTCCGCCTCCTCCTCCACCACCACCACCATCTCAGCCTCCACAAGTACTACTCCATCATACCACATGTGTAGGGCACAGCGGTTTCACGCAGTTCTACAGCTGGTTTGCCTCGGCGAACGAAGTCACACAGGGGAGGAACTGCTCCGCGTCATGCAGCAAGAAATCAATGTGTGGCTTTCTCCACACCAACTGCAAATTGGAACCATGGTGACGGACAATGGGAGGAACATGGTGTCCGCGCTGCACCGATGGGGGATGGTCCATGCGCCCTGCATGGCGCACGCTTTCAATCTGGTTATGAAAAGGTTCCTGAAGTCTTCCACCGATCTTCAGAAGATTCTGAAAATGGCCAGGAAACTGTGCATGCACTTCATCCATTCCTACAAAGCCAGGAACACCCTCCTCGAGTTGCAGCGGCAGAACGGTCTCCCCAACACACGCTGATATGCGATGTTTCCACCCGCTGGAATTCCAGCCTGCACATGTTGGATCGACTGTATGAACAGAGAAAGGCCATTAACGATTTTTTGATGATCCAGGAGGACAGGAGTACTCCCCTGTGTAACTTTGATGTTAGCCAGTGGCAGCTCATGCATGACACCTGCCGTTTGCTGAGGCCATTCGAGGAGACGACTTTATTTGTCAGTCGCCAGGACTATGGGATGAATAACATCATTCCACTGCTTCATGTCCAGGAACAGATCCTGAAAAATCTGCCTGGGCAGGGGACTGGAGACGTGGCGACTACATCTCGTGGCCACATGAGTCCGGTGGGGACTGAACTGGAGAAGTAGGAGGAGGAGGACATTAAAGCAGAAGCATTGTCTGGTGAAATGAGTGGATTTTCTACCCAGGTGACAGGAGAGCAGGAGCAGTTGGAGGAGGTATATGGAGATGAGGAAGACGAGGCAGATGACCCGCAAGCACCGTGGCAGTATACAGTGGAGATGGAGGCAGGTTGTTCCTCGGAGTCACTTGTGCAGATGTCCCGCAGCATGCTGATTTGCCTGGCTAGTGACAGCCGAATAGTCACCATCCGGCAGAGGGATGACTTCTGGCTCTCCACCCTATTGGACCTCGCTACCAGTCCAAAATGGGAGACTTTTTCCCAGTTGCTGAAAGGGAGGACAAACTCAAATACTATAGAAAAATCCTCTGTAGTCAGTTGGCCGCTGCCTGTGTGCGGTATCATCCCTCCTCTGACAGGTCTGACTGGGGGGTTCTTCAGCGCTCACATACTACTGCTGCAGCTGCTGTGGGAAGGTGCGGGGGGTAGGAGCAGTACCAGCTCCATCAGCAGTAACCTAAGTCTCTAGTCACTAATGAGAAGCTTCCTTCACCCGCCTAGTGAGGAGGGAACTCGCCGGCAGCAACAGCAGCAGGACCTGGAGCAGACCTTGAACCAACAGGTGGTGGCCTACTTGGACAGCACTCTGCCACCCCAGTTAGAAGATCCGCTGGACTACTGGGCAGCCAAACTGGATGTGTGGCCGCAACTTGCCGAGTTTGCAGTGCAGAAGCTGTCCTGCCCGGCCAGTAGTGTGAGATCAGAGCGGGTGTTCAGTGCGGCGGGGGCAATCGTTACCCTAAGGAGAACCCGCTTGTCCACGGGAAATGTGGAACAACTGACCTTTGTCAAGATGAATCAGGCGTGGATCAGCCAGGATTTCCCCACACCAATGCCTTAGGCGTCAGATTACATCAGCCATGACGCCTCACCAAAACTTTGAGAAATGAGTTTGGCTTCAAACTACCTGCCTCAGCCACTATTCTGATGCCGCCACCCGCCTGATACCACACATCTGCTGCCAGTTTCTCCATCTGCCTACAACCATCTTTACCAGGGACTGGTATTGCCACCCACCTCCACACTGTGTCATTGTGCCACTCTATGAACTCATGCTGCTGCTGATATTGCTGGTGCCGTGACCTCCACACTGTGTCATTGTGCCACTCTATGACCTCATGCTACTGCTGCTGTTGTTGCTGCTGCGGTCATCTCCACACCCTGTCATCGTGCCACTCTCTGACCTCATGCTGCTGCTGTGGCTGCTGCCGTGCCCTCCACACTGTGTCATTGTGCCACTTTCTGACCTCATGCTGCTGCTGTTGCTCCTGCCGTGAGATCTACACTCTTTCCTTGTGCCACTCTGTGGCCTACTCCTGTTTTTGCCACCTCTAGAATTTGTCATTGTGCCAGTCTCTGACCTCCTGCATCTGTTGTTGCTCCTGCCCTGACCTCCACACTGTGTCATTGTGCCACTCTGTGGCCTACTCCTGTTTTTGCCACCTCCAGAATGTTATTGTGCCACTGTCTGACCTCATGCTGCTGTGGCTGCTGCCGTCACCTCCACACTCTGTCACTGTGCCACTCTGTGGCCTACTGATGTTGCCACCTGAGCCCTCAGCTTGTATTTTTCCAGCTGGCGCTGCCATCAGGCTACATTCCCGCTTCAGTTTTTTGGTCAGTTTTGCCCTGGAAATTTTATAGTGAAGCGATTCTAAGAGCAGTGGCAGTCATATGCGTGTCATACTAAAACACAACATTGTATGAAGACCAAACCAAGCTCCCTCTCCATATTTAAGCATGGCACAATGTTCTACAGCACACAACAGGCTCTGTGCAGCCTGGAAATAGTTGTTTTTGCCACCACCAGAATGTCATTGTGCCACTGTCTGCCCTCATGCTGCTGCTGTTGCTCCTACCGTGACCTCCACACTCTGTCATTGTGCCACTCTGTGGCCTACTCCTGTTTTTTGCCACCTACAGAATTTGTCTTTGTGCCACTGTTTGACCTCAAGCTGCTTATGTGGCTGCTGCTGTTACCTCCACACTGTGTCATTGTGCCACTGTCTGACCTCATGCTGCTGCTGTTGATTACGTCATCTCCACACTGTGTCATTGTGCCACTCTGTGGCCTACTCCTGTTTTTGCCACCTCCAGGATGACATTGAGCCACTGTCTGACCTCATGTTGCTGCTGTGGCTGCTGCCTTGACCTCCACACTGTGTCATTGTGCCACTCTGTGGCCTACTCCTGTTTTTGCCACCTCCAGAATTTCATTGTGCCACTCTCTGACCTCATGCTGCTGTGGCTACTGCCGTCACCTCCACTGTGCCACTCTGTGGCCTACTGATGTTGCCACCTGAGCCCTCAGCTTGTTTTTTCCAGCTGGCGCTGACATGACTTTGTCAGGCTACATTCCCGCTTCAGTATTTTGGTCAGTTTTGCCCTCTCAAGTGCCCAGGGAATTTTATAGTGAAGCGATTCTAAGTGCAGCAGCAATTATATGCGTGTCATCCTAAAACAAACCATTGTATGAAGACCAAACCAAGCTCCCTCTGCATATTTAAGCATGGCACAACATTCTATAGCACCCTACAGGCTCTGTGCAGCCTGGAAATAACTGTTTTTTAACGCGATTCATCCCAAAGCAATTCGGACCGAAACAATTTTTGTCGGAAAATTCTGCGAAGTCGGTGAATCAAATTTTTGAGAAATTCGGGAACAAAGCACAAATGCGGGTCAGAAACACCAAAGATCACCAACAATCTGGCACAGGTTACAGGGAGGAAGTTCCTTAAAAAGAAGGAGGTGCCAGCAATTAGTGAGACAATGATGCACTGGCCTTTTAAATATCAGAGAGCTGGTGCACGCCGGGAGTTGGCAGCACCTGGGAGCAGAACAGGAGCATTGAGAGATGAGTAGATACTGGAAGGGACCAGAGTGAGAGGGCTGACATGAATGTGTCTGCAGACCCTTCTTATTCAGTTGAGATCCTTGGGTTAGATCAGGAGCATAAACACCTTCTTAAAGGGAATCTGGCATAATTTTTTTTTTTACCTGTTAAAACAAGACACTGTTCCATATTTTTTTCTTCTTAGCCGTTTTCATTTACTGATTGTAGATTTCTCAATTCAGTCATCCATATATGATTGTGGGGACAGCTTTTTTGCCTGCACTGTTTTAACAGCATTTAGAGGGATACTTTACAGCATCTTCATGCACATAGGAGCCTCTGAACTGTATAACCCCCATTGACTTTTATAGGTGAGTTTTCTAGGCATGCTCTGTGACCTGGGAAGAAGTCATTGTGCAGGGAGGGAGAGAGGGTTGCTATGACTGTCTCCTATTGTGACTGGTGGATCCTGTGTTATCTATACACATGAGTGTCACCTTTCAGTGTAAACCTGCTTGTATTGATAATAAGCAGACTGCTGAATATCTTTCTCTACAGAACAGAACTATTATTAAATCTCGTGGCCAAAGTGAAAACTGCAGGACTTTAGAATTACTAAAAAAAATATTGAAAGTGATATGGAAAATTAAAAAAAAAAAAAAAAATTCTTAAAATTGGATTTAACATAAAAATGTGAGTTAAAAAATAAGTCATTTTTGATTATTCATTCCCTTTAAGGCCTGCTATTGTGTCCGGCACAGGAAACTTCTTGGACTTGAGAGTCCACAGCTAGAGCATCAGTGGCGGTCACCAGGAGGACTGCTGCAGTGGAGCATGGGAGAAAATAGAACTTAATCTTCTCCCTGCGAGACTTTCCAACCTGTAGTGTTAGTGGTTCAGTACAGTACAGAACAAAGTTCTTCAAGATCTCCCAATTGATAGAAATAAAATAGCCGAGGTGTTTCTAGACGGATGACTGGTAGATGGAACTTGGAAACCTGGGATGAATGAATGAAATGAAAGATTCTCTAAATTACTTAGGTACTTTCATTGCTATTCCTAGCTTTGCTTTATTCAATAGGAAGTATACCCCTTTGCTCTCTAAACAATGGGCGACATGTATGATCGGGAGTTGCGCCTGTTTTCTGGCGAAAACTGCGGCTCACCAATTCGAATCCCCTGTCGGACGCAGTGATGCGATGTTGGGTGCCAGCTTCGCCACTTTCGGATGCGCCTAACATGAAGGGGCGTGCAATGGGTGCGGTGTGGGCGTTCTGGGGCGGGATGCGGCACTTTTGAATACTCCGAGACATGCATGATCGCGGGTCGGCAAAGTGAGGCGCATTGCAGCTCCGACAGGCAGACCTAGTTTAATGTGGTCTAAATGAGCCTGAGGAGGCGAAGTGAAGCGAGAAAGGTAATGGAATGGGGCAAAATGTGCTCTAGGTCGACTGTTACAACAGTACACAGCTCTCAGCTCTGTGCGACATGGAGTATGATTCCAAAAATCGTTTTTATTAGGTGTAAAACATTGTCTGAAAAAGAGCTCAGACCTTCTAAAAAAATAAATAAAAAAAAACACTAAAAAACGCATTTGTCCCCGTCCCGGCACCATCAGGAATTGCAAATTTAAAAAAATTCCCGGGGGGAAATACAGTAATTAAAAATTCCCTTTTAAGCTCTTTCATTGGTCGGCAAAAACCCAGCCTTTTCGAATAGGAGCGCCCATGACCCTTTTTAAAGGTAGGTTTGGGCAAATTTGATTCTAACGTTTGTGGAATTCGTTTAGAATTTCAAAAAACTTCGGTTCGGAACGAAGTCGAAAATTTGGGGGAATTTAGTGAACAAAAATTTTTGCTTTTTATTGATAAAATGGCCCTGCGAGCACATGGCGCTACATGGGGCAAAACACTCTGGGAGGAAGAAGGGGAAAAGCCGCATGGGAAAAGTGCAAAAAATGAAGCCAATTCAGAGACCCGGCAGGATTCTGTGAAGTTCCCCCGCACTTTATAAGTCCCCCGGGGCGGACGCCGGGAGCTCCCCACTCCTTTACTTGTCATCAGGGAAAAGGGGCTGCCGCGGCTGATAAATCTTACTGAAGAATTGATTTTTTTTATAGTGATTTCGTGGGGGGATCTTGCTTGTTTCCAAAACTGTTTTTTCTTAAAAGTTTTATTTTTAAATTTTTTGGGGGGATTTGGGGTTTGAAAACCCGTGTGGTCCCCTTTCAAACTGCATATACATTTAAAATCCAAGTGGGATTTTTAGAAGTTCCGTTTATTCATTTAAAAAAAACAGCGTTTTTACCCCTACAAATTCCACTTATTTTTGGCTGCTCAATTCTATTTCGCCAAATTTACTTCCCGGGGTTAAATTTAAACGTTTTTTTTGCTGGTGGGGTAAACCCAAAAAAACCCTTTTTTCAACGCCAAAAAAATATAAAATTTTTTTATGTAGCCTAAATTAAAAAGCAAAAGGTTTAATTTTCAACGGTATCTCTTGTTGGGGGTTTGGCGTAGAAAAACACGAAATTGTAACACGTACAAAATACATTTTGTGGGGCTCAATTCTTTGGGCAATTTACATCCGGGGGTTAAAAAAACGTTGTTTTGTTGTGTGCAAAAATAAACCTCTTTTTAACGCCCCCAAAAAAAAATAAATTTTTCTGTAGCCTAAAACACAAGCAAAAGGTTAATTACAAGGTTATTCTTGTGTGTGGGGTAGAAAAAAACGCAATTGTAAACGTACAAAACTTTTCTATTTTGTGCGGGTCAAAATTTTTTGGCGCAATTTACTCAAGGGGTTAAAATTAAAGGTTTTTTTTGCTGGTGTGCTGACAAAAAAAAAACCGTCTTTTCAACGCCCCCAAAATAATACATTTTTCCTGTGCCCCAATTCCAAGCAAAAAAGGTTAATTACAACTGTTTTTTTGTTGTGTGGCGTAGAAAACACCAATTGTAACACGCTACAAAAACTAATATTTTGTGCGGCTCAAATTTTTTGGCGCAATTTTAAACCCGGGGGGTTTAATTTAAACGTTGTTTTGTGGGTGCTGAAAAAATAAACTGTCTTTTAACGCCAAAAAATTTTAAAATTTTTTCCCGTGCCTAATTCACAAGCAAAAAGGGTTTAATTTAAAATGTATCTCTTGTTTTGTGGCGTAGAAAAACGCAATTGTAACACGCTACAAAATACTATTTTTTGGGCTCAATTCTTTGGCGAATTTAATCCAGGGGTTAATTAAGCGTTGTTTTGTGGTGTGGGTTTTACAAAAATTTAAAAAACCCTCTTTTTCAAAGCCAAAATATATTTTAAATTTTTTCCTGTAGCCTAATAACAAGCAAAGGTTTTTTACAACTGTATCTTTGTTGTGTGGGTTGGAAAACACGCAATTGTAACACCGCTACAAGTTACTATTGTGTGCGGCTCAATTTTTGGGCAATTTACATTTTAAAGGGGGTTAAAATTAAACGTTGTTTTGCTGGTGTGTGACAAAAATTAAAATGTCTTTTTTAACGCCAAAATATATAAAAATTTTTTCCTGTAGCCTGATTCACAAGCAATAGGTTAATTACAACTGTATATCTTGTTGTGGTGGCGTAGAAAACACGCAATTGTAACACGCTACAAGAGCTACTATTTTGTGTGGCTCACATTCATTGGCGCAATCTTACATCCAGGGTGTTAATTAAGTGTTGTTTTGCTGGTGTGCTGACAAAAATTAACCGTCTTTTTCAACGCCAAATTATATATTTTTCCTGTAGCCCTAATTCATGTCCGAGGTTAATAAAGCCTGTTTGTGCTTTTACAATTATGTAAAACACACAGTATTTTAAAACGGACACATACAATAAGTATTTTCCTGGTCCATTTGTGGAGCGCAAATTAATCCAAGGTTACCCAAGCTTGTCTACTGGGTTCATTGGAGTAATACAGGGTGTAATTATTTATCATATACAGATATCTTCATATCAAACAGTGTCTGTACATTTTAGAACAACAGTATGTCAGACAGAGACGGTGGCAGGCTCTGCACTGCGCGTTTGGCAGTGGGCACAACATTTCCTGGAACAAGGCCCAGGTCACAGCACAGAATGGAGGGACGTCGCAGCCGGGTTTCACTCGGTGAGGCCACAACTGCCCGCTGTCATCTAGCGGCCCTTGAGGATGTTCAGCAAACCCAAGGTTTCTTGAATGGTTCGGACTATGTCTCCTCTACCTCCCAGATGTACAACTTTACAACCCCCAGCCAATATTCTTATTTTACCCACCCAGTCCACCAACCCCATCCCACAAATCTATTCCCATGCTCCCACATTATGATATCTTGCTTTCCTGAGTTCGATCAAACCTGTCAGTTACCTCTAGCTCCTGCTATGATGTCGCTTAATGCACGCACGTGCATCACTATTATACGTATAGAAACTAAGTTGTAGACACTTGCTAGACTTCGACCGTGAGATTCTCATCGTGTGTGGCAGTCGTGTTGATTCTCGACTCTGATCTGCACTAAATAAAATACATCAAAATATAAAGAACGAAGAGCAAGAGAACCACGGAAACGAGAATAAATAATGAATTGGAATATACGAAGGATCTGGAAATAGAAATAAGTTGAGATCGAAAGAAAAGACATAATATATCGCGAGTGTTAAGATAATAACGCCAATAGAGTGTGCAGTTGTACATCATGTACTTGGCATCTAATAAATATTGTTCCAAAAACTCCTTCTGTCATGCATTATTTGTCAATAATAGATAATTAGGAGAGTGGCATGGATTTCAATTTTTGAGAGTATGTCCAGTCAACACCTAGAATTACCGGTTAATGAGGGACCAGCAATACTATGAAACACAAATATAAGATGATTGATCCTTATCTCGATTGGTAGCCGTAGTTGATGCGCAAGTGTGCTTCCTTACATCGTCAGAGAGAAGATGTGTGTCATCTTATCGCTCTGGGATATTCAGCAAGCAGCGCATCCAGCAAGGGGGTGTGTGTTGCTTATGATTCATTCCTGATGGTGCTCATTGTTAATGTCTGGAGCTAACCAATTGGCCGGGATTGGGTTAGATATAAAAAACACGCTTTCGATTCCAATGCATAATCATTCCCATTTTGTGCTCTATGTATTGTGGCAGCAGGGCAGAGCTGAGGTAGTAGTAATCAGTGGGGCGGGTTGGCTGGTAAGTAAAATCCAATACTTGGTGGTGATGGCAGTACATTGCTAATAGACCGGTAGAGACCCGAATAAGGGAATTATGTATAAATGGTGTGGTCATGACAGTGAGCGTAGGGTCATGAGAGCTAACGTTGGGGTGTTGACACCACGCCCTGCAACTACACATGCAGCGTTCACCATCCCAGTGGCCCCTAGAGAGAAAGCGGTGAGGCTCAGTGATGTGAAAAAGTGGAGTCTCCATCCAGCTGTCCATGGGCGCGGCGTGAACGGCTGAGGTGAGATGGGCAGGCAGCGCCCAGGTGTGGCACCTGCTGATAGCCATTGCAGCCAGTCAAGGTACACCACTCTGAGGAAGGGGGAGCTGTTTCTCTTTGACATGTACTCCCGGTCCAGATGCTCTATGCTCCTCGCTACTCATGCGCTGCAGTTCGGTTCGCGAGGAGCGATTATGCAAGAGACAACAGGTATGACGTCCAACCATCCTAAGGTGCAGCAGCTGACCGTTGGCTCCTTTCCAAGTTGTTGGTATTGCAAGTCCTCTTCCTTTCCAAAATGGGTGGACCTATGCGTTCAGAGATCTATGGCTTGAGTGACGAGATCCGAGATGGGAGAGTTCCAAGCCGTAATTTCTTTTGCAAAAAAAGGCCCAAGTACCGCACTTCAGTAAATATGTAGAAACAGAAGGTGGGTCAGTCCTTTGAGCAGTTATCGGTTTTGTATCCAAGGTGACGGCAGCTGCGGACGTCTGGAGCTGTAATCACTACGGTCAGGGCCAATAGTGTCCTTTACGGCCCACTGGGAGTGAATGGCTTACCTGCCCAGGCACACCAAACAACTTGGACAGGGAGCGCCGCTTTCTCCTCCACGTTGTCAAGTAACTGAGATTGCACCTGGCGGCAGGTAGATCCGCTCCTTGTCCTCTCACCACCTCCACCTATCGCAGCTCTCCACTAGTGCTGATCCTGATCATATCCATATGTGTAGGGCATCGCTAGGTATGATAGATCACGCAGTTTCTACACTTGGCTTGCTCGGCGAATGAAGTCACAAGGGGAGGACTTGCTCCGCGTCATGCAGCAAGAAATCATTTGTGGCTGTCTCAGCGCCAACTGCCAAATTGGAAACCATGTGTGTAAGGACAATGGGAGGAACATGGTGTCCGCGGCGTGCACCGAGGAGGGATGGGTCCATAGCGCCTGCATGGCGACGTGTTCAATCTTTGTGTGAAAAGTTTCCTGAAGTCTTTCCACCGATCTTCTGAATCATTCTGGAAAAATGGCCAGGAAACTGTGTATGCACTTTATCCATCGATACAAAGCCAGGAACACCTCTCGAGTTGCGAGCGCAGAACGGCCTCCCCCAACACACTCTGTGAGGATATGCGGATGTTTCACGCCGCTGAATTCCAGCCTGCAACATGTTGGACCGACTGTATGAAGCAGAGAAAGGCCATTAGACGAATTTTTGATGAACCAGGCAGTAACAGAAGTACTCCCTCGTGTAACTTTGTGATGTCAGCCAGTGGCAGGTCGATGCGTGACACCTGCCGTTTGTTGAGGCGCATTCGAGGAGGCGAGGTTATTTGTCAGTCGCCAGGCTACGGGATGAATAACATCATTCCACTGCTTCATGTCCTGGAACAGATGCTGAAAAAGATCTGCTCTTGGGCAGGGGAACTGGAGACGTGGCGATCTACTATCTCGTGGCCACATGTAGTCTGGTGGGGACTGAAATTGAGTAGGAGGAGGTGGAATTGGAGCAGGGAGCAATGTCTGGTGGAAACGTGATGTGGATTTGCTATCCCAGGTGACAGAGAGGGAGGAGACAGGAAGCAGGCTGGAGGAGGTGGATGGAGATGAGAAGAAGAGGCAGATGACCCCCAAGCACCGTGGCAGTATACAGTGGAAATGGATTGCAGGGAGCCCCTCGGAGTACTGTGCAGATGGCCCGCAGCATGCTTATTTGCGTGTACTAGTGACAGCCGATAATAGGTCAGCATCCGGCAGAGGGCATGACTTCTGGGCTCTCCACGCTATTGGACCTCGCTACAGTGTCCAAACTGGGCGAGCGCTTTTTCCCAGCTATTTTGAGAGGGAAGAATCAGAACTCAGACTATGGGAAAGTCCTCGGAGATACATAGTTTGGCTGCTGCTTTGTGTGCTGCATCGTCCCTCCTCTGACAGGTGCGAGACCTGAGGTGGTTCCTGTCCAGTGCTCACGTACTACTGCCGCAGGCTGCTGGGGGAAGGTGGGTGTGGGGGGTAGGAGCTGTGTACCAGCTTCCCATTCAGTGTAGTAACGAAGTCTGGATGTCACGTATTAGCAGCGTTCCTTCACCGCCTCGTGAGGAGGGCAGTCAGCAGCAGCAGCAGGACCTGGTGCAGTCCCTGAACCAAAGGTTGTGGCCTACTTGGACAGCACTCTGCCATTCTCGTTAGAAGATCCGCTGGGACTACTGGGCACGCCAAATCTGGATGTGTAGCTGCGACTTGCCTGAGTTTGCATGTTGGAAGAATGCTGTCATGCCCGCAGTAGTGTGGATAAGATGCGGTGTGTAGTTTCCAGTTGTGTGCGGGGGAGGGGGGCCATTCGTCTACCCAAGGAGTACCCGCTTTGTCCAGGCATTGTGGAACGACTGATATTTGTCAAGATGATTCAGGCGTGGATCCGGACAGGATTTGCACACACAATGTGCCTTATGGATCAAAGTATGGGTTCTAAATACTGCATCAGCACTAGATTCTGATGGCCGCCAACCGCCTGGATGCCACACCATCTGTGACAGTTTATCCATTGCCTACACCATTCTTTACCTGGATGGTATGTAGCCGCCCAACCTCAACACTCATGTCATTGTGCCACTCTATGGACCTAATTGTGCTGCTGCTGCTGCTTGTGCCGTGACATCCACCTCCTGTTGTCTCATTGTGCAACTGTTTCTGACCTCATTGCTGGCTGATGTGGCTTGCTGCCATGTCTATAGCCACACTGTGTCCATTGTACCACTGCCTGACTAATGCTGACTGCCGCCCGTGACTCCGCTCTCAGTCATTGTGCACTCTGTGAGTACTATCCTCCTGTTTTCGCCACCTCCAGAATTGTCTCATTGTGCCACTGCCTGAATCTCTATGTGCTGCTGTCGTGACCTCCCATACTGTATCATTGTGCAACTCTGTGGCATATTATTGTTGTTGATGCCTCCAGAATGTCATTGTGCACCTGCCTGACCCTCATGCTGCTGACGCTCGTGACCTGGCCGCTCTCAGTACTGTGCCACTCTGTGGCTTCCTCATAGTGTTGCCCACCTCCGAGAATGTCATTGTGCCAACTCTCTGACCTCATGCTGCTGCATTGTGGGACACCTGCCGTTGTCACTCCACTCTGTGTCCAGTGTGGTCAATTCGTAGCCTGACTGCATGATCTGCTGCCGCCGTGACCTAGCGCTCTCAGTCATTTGTGCCATTCTGTGGTTTCCTCCTGTTTTGCCCGCCTGCCAGAATGTCATTGTGTGTGGCCACTGCTTGAAGATCTCATGCTGCTGCTGTCGTTACCTCCTGAGACTGTGTGATTGTGCCACTATGTGGCCTAATACTGTTTTGCCACATCAGAATGTCATTGTTCTTGCCTGATCTCAATACTGATTGCCGCCTTGCCGTGACCACCACACTATGTGATTGTGCCACTCTGTGGCTAATACTGTTTAGCCGCTCCCTCAAAATGTCATTGTGCCAGCAGCTTGATCTCTGTGTTACTGTCTGCCGCCGTGAACTATGTCCACTAACTATGTGATAGTTGCACTCTGTGGCCTATCTGTTTAAGTCCGCCTCCAGAAGTGTCATTGTTGCCACTGCCTGATCTATACGATGTCGCCGTGACCTCCACACTGTCGGTGTGTGTTGTGCTACTCTTGGCCTAATACAAGTTTTGGCCGCTCCAGAATGTATTGTGGCCCACTGCGACAGACCCTCATGCTGGTGCCGCCGTGACTTCCGACTATCAGTCATTGTCTGTGCCACTCTGTGGCTTCCTCCTGTTTATGCCACTCTCCCCGAGAATGTCATTGTGCCACTCCTCTGCCTCATGCTGCTGCTGTACTCCTGCCGTGCCCTCCTCACTGTGTCATTGTGCACTGCCTGACCTCATGCTGCTTGCTGCCGGTGACCATATCCGACTCTCAGTCATTGTGCCATTCTGTTGGATGTCTTCCTGTTTTGCCACCTCCAGAATGTCATTGTGCCACTTGCCTGATCTCATGATGCTGTGGTCGTGACATCCACACTGTGTGATTGTGCCACTCTGTGGCCCCTCATACTGTTTGCCACCTCCAGAATGTCATTGTGCCACTGCGTCTGATCTCATGCTGCTGCTGTGTGACCTCACACTGTTTCATGTGCCACTCTGTGGTCCGTGATACTGATTTTGCCGCCTCCAGATGTAATTGTCGCCACTGGCCTACCTCATATGCTGCCGCCCGTGACCTCGCACACTGTTGGTTGATTGTGCGCCACTCTGTTGACCTAATACTGTTTTGCCGCTCCAGAATGTCTATTGTGCAGAAGCCTGACCTACATGCTGCTGCAGCGTTTGACTTCCGTCCTCAGTCATTGTGCCACTCGCTGTGGCTTACCTCTGTGTTTGACCACCTCCAGAATGTCATTGTGACACGTCTCTACCTCATGCAGCTGCTGTGACTCCTGCCGTGGCTCCACCTGTGTCATGTGTGCCACGGCCTGACCTCATGCTGCTGACTCCGCCGGCGTGACCATCCCAGCTGTCTCAGTCACTTGTGCATTCTAGTGTGTGCTTCTTGCCTGTTTTGCCACCTCCAGAATGTCCTATGGTTGTGCCACTGCCTGATCTCATGCTGCTGACTGTCGTAGTGACCTCTCACACTGTGTGATTGTTGCCACTTCTGTGGCTAATACTGTTTGCCACCTCCTGTTGTCAATTGTGCTCCACTGTCCTGATCTCATACTGCTGCCGCGTGACCTCCACAGCTGTGTGATAGTGCCACCTCTGTGCATAATACTGTTTAGCCGCCTCGCTCAGAATGTCATTGTGCCACTGCCTCCTGACGCTCATACTGTAGTCCGTTCGACGGACGCTCCACAACTGTGTAACTTGTGCCTGCTCTGTGGCAGTAATACTGTTTTGCCGCTCCTGAATGTCATTGTGCACTGCCTCAGAATTCTCATACTGCTGCCGCAGTGGACCCTCCACACTGTGTGATTGTGCAATCTGTGGCCTTAAGACTGTTTTTGCAGCCTTCACAGAATGTCATTGTGCCACTGCCTGACCTCATACATGCTGCCGCCGTGACCTCCGCTTACAGTCATAGTGCCACTCTATAGTGACTTCTCGTGGTTTTGCCACCTCCAGAATGTCAGAGAGTGCCACTGCCTGACATCATGCTGCTGTGTGACCGCCAGTTTCACCTCCTCACTGTGTCATAATGTAGCCACCTGAGCTCTCAGCTTGTTTTTTTCCAAGCTTTCGGCTGGCATGACTTTTCAGGCTACATTCCCGCTGAGTTTTATTGAGTCAGTTAGATGCCACTCTTAAGTGAGGGGGGGCCCCCCCCCACCCACCAGGGAATTTTATAGTTGAAGCGATTCTAAGAGCGGACGGCAGTCATTGCGTGTCATATTAAAAACACAAACATTGTATGATCAGACCAAAGTGACTCGTCATCTGCATATGAAGCATGGCCACAACGTTTATAGAAGCACCTTGCAGGCTCTGTGACAGCCTGGAACATAGCTGTGCTTTTTAACGCGATTCATGCCGAAGTAATTCGGACCGAATTATTTTTGTCGGAAAATTTTTGGGCGAGAAGTGGGGGGGGGAGGGACCGAAGTCGAATTGTTTTGAGAAAATCGCCATCTACTAAGTTATCATGTTTCCTATGGAGAAGTACTTGACGCACAATCAGAAATGAATGGTGGGGCAGTTCAAAATACAGTAAAAAATGCAGAAAGGACATGATTGTTGTACCTTGCGGGTGGCTTGGCATTATCATCGCCAATCAGAGTAGCGAGCTAGCAGTCTGTCCCTCATTGTAGTCTATGGCGTCGATGGGTGGGGGGAACTGAAAATTTCGAGCTTGCGTGAGACATGGAGTATTAGTAAATAAAGTGTCGGTTTTTATTAAGTGTAAGTAAAATTCTCTGTAAAAGAGCTAAAACCTTTATAAAACATAACATAATAAAATCAATAACAACGCGTTTTGTCGCCTTCATCGTGCAACATCAGGTATTGGGATTTTAGAATTGACGGGAAATTACAGTTTTTATGTCAATTCTGTAAGCGCTTTCTCATTTCGGTCGGCAGGGAACCAACCAATCAGAATAGGAGCGACAGGACCTTCTCTTAACCTATGGAGTAGTTGTTGACAAATCAAATGAAAGGCGGGACAGTTCAGATACAGTATAAAAGGCAGAAAAGAGCTGATTGGTTGAGACCAGGCGCAGATATGAATCCACCATCATATGTAGTGCGTCTATTTTTGAGTGGAGCAAGGAAGGCGCGATAGATGGGCGCCCCTATAAGTTAATTACTGGTCTGGTTGGCAAATATTCTAGTACTGTGATTGTTAGGGAGGGAAAGAGGGGCTCGTCCTGCTTAGCCAATGCATGCGGAAACGTGGCTGACTTATCTGTCATAGAGTTCTAAAACGGGGAAAAGAAATGCGAGAGCGAGCCTGTTTGTGATGGCTAAGTTAAAGAGCCGGTTATTTGGGCCAATGGGAGAATCGTGCAAGCGACGCCTCTTATGGGTTTTCTAATGGCGCAATCTATAATAAAAACTGTACATGCCCGAAATCAAATGATAAGACTCACGAAGTTGTACCGATCTCTATATAAAATGAACAATAATATGGGGCTAACGAAAATAAAGAAATAAAAATGAATTCAATATAACTAGGTCGGACTACACTCCAGTAATTTTTCTTTCATTTTGCCCAATATCAAATTTCACCATCTAAGTGTGGAAGTTATCAAAGAGATAAAATGCAAACATCACTTCATAAATATAAAGTTAGTAAAAAGGACTTTTATAAATACCTCCAAACCCATCATATTCTCCATATAGAGTATTAGTGCTTCCCCTCATATATATCTAAATTTACATTTGAGTCTTTCAAAAACCGAAAAAAAAAGCCTTTCTGTGTCTGTGCAGCCTAGAAATCTCCCTATAGCCGAAAAGAAAAAAAAAAATAGTCATTTCTTCAAATGAGAAGCTCATCTCACTCTGGACTTGTCAGTGCAAGATAGGCCCATTTTCATTAGGTTAAAAATTTTTCAAGGTTGCTAGTCACTAGCACTCAGCCCACAGAATACTTCTACGATGGTACAGAACTTCCTTACAAATCTCAAATATTAAATCAGCCAATCCTTAGGGTAGCTGGGCAGATAGTCCTGCCAAAAATCTTGGCACTGCTTACAATTAAGGAACTTATAAATATAGTTTATTTTGACTATAACATAGGAAGAATTACAACAAATTTGTGACCTATTTGTAAGTGGTTGAGTTAACTTTCATTGCCTTCTCTCCTTCCTATCCATCATAACACTTGCTGCTGTTTACTCAGGGTTGATTAAGGGGTAATATAACTTAACCCCTTAACGACCTTGGGCGTATGAGTACGTCCCAGGGCTGCTAAGGGGCTTTGCAGGGGGATCGCTCTGCGACCCCCCCCGCACAGCCGCCGGGTGTTAGCGGCAAATCGCCGCTAACACCAGGCAGTAACAGCACCGGCGGGTGGCTCCACCTGCTGGCACTGTTTAACCCATCAGACACCGCGGCAAAGATGGCCACGGCGTCTGAATTAACGGCGATCGGTGCCGCGCACCGATCGTTACGGTCATCGGCACCGCGCCGATCTGATGACTGGGCATGGTGGTGGGGAGCCTTGTGTAGGCTCCCGTCACTTACCCTGGCCGGTTTTCCCCACTTCCGTCCGCAGATAGGAAGTGGGGAAACCGCCATCTTTGTACACCCTAATGCATTGCCTATGCATTGCATTACGTTGTATTAACAATTGCGCCACCTAGTGGTCAAGTACCGTAGGTGGCCTCAATGTTACAGTAAAAAAAATAAATAAATAAAGTTTTAAAGTACAAAAAAAAAAAGTATTAAAAGTTCAAATCACCCCCCTTTCTCCATTTCACAAATAAAATCATTAAAATAATAAAAAAAGTTACACATATTTGGTATCGCCGCGTCCAAAAAAGTCTGATCTATAGAAATATAACATCATTTATCCCGTACACTGAACACCGTAGAAGAGAAAAAATTCCAAACGCCAAAATTGCGGTTTTTGGTCATTTTACGTCACTCAAAAAATGGAATAATAATGATCAAAAAAGTCGCATGCATTCCAAACTGCTAGCAATAAAAAGTACACTTCAGCCCGCAAAAAATGTCCCCTCACTGATGTCCGTAGGTGTTAGTACAAAAAAGTTATTGGTCGCACAAAATGGTGCTGTGGCGCAAATTTTAAAAATAGAAAATGGAATTTTTCTACGGTACCAAAACATAACGGAAACCTTACATGTTTGGTATTGCCGGATGCATAACAACCTGTGGGAATACAGATAACACATTATATTTCCCAAAGATTGAACGCCGTAAAAGCAAAACCCCTGCAAACATGGAGAAAATAAATTTTTTTCACAATTGTCCCACTTGGAATTTTTTTGGGGTTTTCCCCAAGTATATTCTATAGTATAGTGAATAACACCATTAGAAAGTACATCTTGTCCCACAAAATAAAAAGCCCTCATGTGTCTATGTAGGTGGAAAAATACAAAAGTTATGGCTTTCAGAAGGCGAGGAGGGAAAAACGAACGTGTCACCAAAAAAAAAAACGCCTGGTCCTTAAGGGGTTAAATATGCCCAAAAGTGAAGATTGTTTTGTTGAATTTAATGGACTTTTGGTTACTTTGTAGATTCTTCTTTTTTTCTTTTGGACTGTAGTTTTTGTTATAACTAAATTTGTCTTCATTTGTATTCTGTATTACTCATAATAACTGTACTAAGGTTCTAGCATCTCCCCAATGCAGCCATGGATATTATATAACTTTATATTACTTTGTATCGTATTGTTCTGTGTTTAAATTGCATCACCCATTTTCCCTCCACTCCCTCATCTTTATCTCCTTCCTTTTTGTTTTGGCTCCAATATCATTTTTCTAACCTTGTACTAGAAACCATAATAAAAACTGAAAAAAAAAGATATTAAAATTGAATATAACAGAAATCCCAGCCATTGTAGTATGGATGTTGGCTAAATATTACAGCTGGTATATTATCACGGCTCAGAATGATATTATCCCGTTTCAATGCTTTTTGTTTAGTGATAAGAGCAGATAGCAAAGAAAGCTGTGACATCACAGTCAAGCTTCACTATATTACAGTGCATCTGGATGTAACCTAACTATTTTGGCTTTAAGGTGGATATATGCTCAGAAGTGTAGCTGTTGTTGAAAGAAATCTTGAAATATCAAAATTACATTTCAGAAATTTATATCAATGGGTCTTTTGAAGCTAAAAACCTCATGATTGCTGGACTGAAGGAACAGATGTGCTAAAGTAAGCATTCAGTTTGCTTGGCTGTTTCATTTAGATGATTCTTAGAGAGAAAGGAATTTTGATGTAAGCACTAAGTAATATTCATCTGCATAGCACAGTTATAGTTCCAGAGTGCTGTATAGAGATTATTCTTATTTTCACTGTTTCCTGTTCTCTTTAGGGCTAACAACTAGTGATGAGCGATTGTGTCAACTATCGTTATCGGATCGATAGCCAATATCGAAAATTTTCATGCCAATATCCGATAGCCGATAATAGATAATCGCCGATGACCATTAAAGTCTATTGAAGAGGAACAACAGCTTCATTATTACACCCAAACAGGGAAGGAGAAGCTGGAATTAACATCCACAACAGTAAACTGGATACATGCTACATCTTAGGCAAGACAATTAGACAACAAGAGTTACAGAAAAAAAGTCACAGACTATTCACTTTCCCTGTCCTGTACCACAGCATGACCCTTAAATCAGCATGACCCACAGATTAAAAAGTGCTGGAAAAAGAGGTCTTTGAACCACCATTTTAGTTGAACTGGACACTGACTATGCCTGTCCTGGACCACAGCATGACCTTTAAATCTGCATGACCCACAGATTAAAGGAAGGAAACCTTCTCTCGTACCTCTACCTCCATGTCCTACACCCCTCTTTGTTCGCTTACCACCTGAAGTTCGCTCCATGTTCAGAAAGACAAACATTTTAAAAGGTATGGAAGAGTTTTTGACAGTCTCTTATTGAAAGACAGCAAATCACAGCAATTCTTAAATCCCTCTAATTTCCTACAGGCAACTAGGATTAGAAACAGAATTTTTCTATCAAATATCTGTGAAATGCGGTCTGGTGGAAGAACCGTAACACAAAATCAACAGTGTTCTTCCTTCAGTCCCTGAGATTTACAACTGCCCAGTAGGACTAGCAGTTGATAGTTTTCAACAATCTATCGTAAAAATGCACGATTAGCACCAAACTGAGACGCACTGAGTGAAATAGATATATTAAAAAGTTATATGGATTACATATGGCGGTTTTGCCACCACTGACAACAGGCGTAATTTACTATAAAATATGTATAACACAATATGCATACAACTGAGATCTATGCCCCAAAACAGAGCCGGACTGCAATAAGAGTATTTAAATGTTATATGGATTTAAATGGCGGTCTTCGCTCCACGACAACAGGGAAAATTTACTATAAAATTGTATAACCAATAGGGGTAAAACTGAGTCTTTGGGGCAAACCCGACCAGGATTTCAAAAAAATTTTAAAAAGTTATAGGATTTATTTTTTTGGGGCATACAAAATGTTTCAATAGAACGAAAAAAAAAGGGACAATTTCCCTCCTATCAAGGGCTTGGCAAAAAAGTGGTAAAAACAATGCTTTTTTAAATCAAAGGCAAGAAAAACCCCCGAAACTGCACAATATCTCCCCTTTCCCTTTTAAAAGCCTCCCCCCCCCCCCCCTCCCGCAACCCCCTCCCCTGCAGCTCCCATCCCCCGACCCCGTGGGTGGACACACCAGAAGATTCTTTTAAAACTTTCTCTTGAAATAAAAAGTGAAATTCTTAATTAAATTTTCTAACTCTAGTAGGGGGATGGTTTCTTGTATTAAGAAAAAACTATCTCTGGGCTGTTAGAAAGCATTTGGTTTAAAACAGACAGTCCCTTTTTGGAAGTGGCATAAAAAAATGAGATGGGAAAGAAATGCATTGCATAGATAAAAAAAAGGTCACGTGCTTTTGCAGCCCTTGGGATCCATACACCCCAAAGTGGTGACTTGTACATCCTCTTTTACCCCCCCCTATCCTCGGAGCAAATTGGTGGCCGCCCTAATGACGGAAACGCTGAAATGGTGCGATGTAATAATTATCTGTAAGACCTAAACTATTGCGTGATTGGAAATTTCCGATAAGCCTAAAAGCTGTGCCGATTTCAACTGATAATATCGCTCATCCCTACTCACAACCTAAATCCCACATTAACTCATCTGTATGTTTTTTGTAGTATGGGAGGAACTGGAATACTCATAGGAAATTAATGCAAACACAGAACATACAAGTTCCATGTAGACTCTCTCCTTGGCTAGATCTGAATCCATAACATTAACCCCACACGATATATATAACAGTAACATCAATATTATAAACCATGGAGCCAAAGTGCTGACCACACATATGATGATTTGTGAATCTGGATTCCCCCAATAGTGTAGCTCAAATCATTCCCTGTTTTGTTTGACTCCCAAATCAATTCAGTTTAGCAATGTCCCTAACCAGATTTTTTTTCCTGTGACCCTATCCCTAATCCAATCCTAATGGAGAGAGTAACTATAACCATGGCCCTAAATTGGTTAGAATTAGGGATTCTTTTTGACAGCATTTGAACGTATCATTTCCCAATTTCCAGTCCAGTGGCACTGTTGGTCTAGTTCACTGCCCAGTATTAGGACTACCCATGTGATGTTGGATTGGAAGTAACATCACACAGAACATTGGAGCAATAGCGCTGCAGAAACAGAAGCACTTTGGAATGGGAAAGGTAACCCATTCAAAGCCCAATTTAGAGTTTGGTTTACAGTTGCAGTAGTTTTTTTGTACATAGCACCAAAAATTGTTTCAGTCCATCCCAAATCTAAGCACTTTAACCTTAATCTAAATGCAACACTACCATCAACCACACTTCTGTTATGTTACTTGCATGTTAAAGTTTTTTTTTTTTTTTTTAATGACAGTTACATTTTAAGGGACATCGTAACCAAGTAAAGGCGTGGTCAATATAAAATTGTTTGCTTTGTCTTTCAATATCTTAGTAATATCTTCTAAAATCGTAGAAAATGCATAATGGTATTCCTTTGCAACACTGAAGAAATACAAAAGAAATAAAACGTTCACAGACAAAATCATTTGATTTTCTTTTATTGAATATTTCTTTATGGCTCCAGTAGCACTCTTTTGTTTACCCAGCAATTTTATAATTGTGATATGCAAATAAATGAGTTAGTATGAGTCTGAATCTAATTCAAAGAAAACACATGCAACTTTCACTTCTTTTTGGCATACTTTTGCATAATGGATCTATTTAAATTTGCATGCGGTTTATTGTTTGTCCTTGAAGCAATAATCTACCAAACAGAATGATCTATGCAAAAAACATTAAAAGTAATAAGCAAATGAATTGCAAACAGTAGAGCAGGGAATGTAGGCAGTTTGTATTAAATATAATATTGAATTTGGTTGAGGTTGTAAATTTAACAAATTCATAGAGACAAGGTAACATAAACTTGTTGCAAGTATATCCCTAATAATTCAGAAAGTTCATGTTGAACTGGAACAGAATAATAAGATATTGAATTATTTTCCAGAAGCCACATAATGAAGATGACTAACAGAGCTGGAAATTGCACAATGTATTTTCTATCTAATGTAAGCACACTACCTTCTGATTAGCTGTCATTTTGCATACACAGCCTTATTTAAATTCAAATAAATAAGAATATGTAATTAGACATAACTCTGGCCTTGCAACATAGTGATCAATGTTTGTAAGGTTGAAGTTGGAGGTTAGTGATGTTAGCTAAAAGTAATTTATTTGCTTTGTTCTGCTAACAGTGTGAACATTTTGTTACTGCTAAATTTTTATATAACCTGTTTGTGCAATAGATTGGATTGAGTTCCAGAGATATACTTTTGTTACCCAGTAATAAAAGTAAAAATAAGTAGTAATGATAAAAATAATAAGAATCATAATGAGAAGGCTGTTTTTTGCTCAATATGCATTATTAGTCATTATCTGACTCTCAGATGAAGGTATGGCCGAAACACTCATCAGGGTGGAGGCATCTGAGAGAGTTTTTAATACAGGTGTATAAAATCACATGAATAGTAACACTTTTATAATTCTGTTAGGAAGCACAAAGAATATTTCAAAACTCAAATAACTTATTGCAATATTTAACATTTAAAATCCATAAACATCATGGCGCAGAGACAAATATGCTTAAAGGGGTTTTGCCATGATGTAATGTTGACGTGGGATCCTCCAAAATGTGTATTTAATCACTTTTCTAAATATATGTGATTGTGATTTATATGCCCTTAGTTTCCTGACAGTTTACAGTAGAAATGACCAGGACACTGACAGGAGCTGATTTGGCTGCGCTTCTTATCTGATGAGAGGGAACATGAAGGAGTTTGCAAGGGACTGGGGAGAAAAAGCAGTGAATGAGCCTGTGTCTTTTTTATAGAGAATCCACTGGTTGTAATGTAATTATTTGAATAAACATTGCAGACGCTTCCTGCGCCCTGGCTCTCTCTCAGTTACCCTCCCTCTCCCCAGTGACTCAGAATGCTGAGTTAATCTTCTCTTCTGAGCAGATAAGAGGCAAGGACCTCACTTATTGGCAAAACCCCTTTAAGCATTTTGAACAACAGTTTCATTCTTAGGCACGATGGCCCTCATTTACTATCACTGTCTAAAAGTTTGACAGTATTAATTTAAATAAGCAGCCTAAAAATGCACCAGATTTATCACAGTGGCTCGTACGGATTGATGAACGGGTGCAGCTTTAGACATTTTAAACTTTTTAGACCAGTGTTTTTTGGCTCACTTTCAACACCACAGTTTTGGCGCATTTTCAGTGCAGATTTCAACGCAGCATGTTGCATTGTAGTCATGCCCACCTATATGTGAGGTTACACCCACTTTTTGTTTAGTCACACCCACCTGTCAAGCAGAGAGCAGAAACTGTCTACAGCCCAAAATAAATGTATCTGCGACATGCTGTGCCAAATGTGCACCATATTTTGGTGCATTTTAAGACACTTTTATGTTGTAACCACAATAGTATTTGAGGGCCAATATGTCTAGGAAAGGAACTGCCATTTGAAACTTGCAAGTATATTTGTCACTGAGCCATGATGTATATGGATTTTAAATGATGCATCAATAAGTTTTGTGAATTTTTAAAAATCCTTTGTGCTTACCCACTGCCCTATACAAGTGTTTTCGACTATTGGATAAAACCCCTATCCTGAGTGGGATCCATGCTGTGAAGCCATCATTGTAAACAACAGGGATGAACTGGCTAAATCACTGATTTACAGTATCTCACAGAAGTGAGTACACCCCTCAAATTTTGGAAAATATTGTATTATATCTTTTCATGGGACAACACTTTGATACAATGTAAAGTAGTCAGTGTACTGCTTGTATAACCATGTAAACTTGGTGTGCCCTCAAAATAACTCATTATGCAACTATCAATGTCTAAAATGCTGGCAACAACAGTGAGTACAACCCTAAGTGAAAATGGACAAATTCACACCTGAAACCTTGAAACGCTAACTAGTCACTTGGCATTGTGGAGGGAATATGGCAAATTGGGCACAATTTGTCCATTTTCAGTTAGGGGTATACTGACTTTGGTTGCCAGAGGTTTTGATATTGATGGCTGTGTGTTGAGTTATTTTGAGGGCACACCAAATTTACACTGTTAAAAAAATGTAAACTGACTACTTTACATTGTCTCGACGTGTCATATCTTTAGTGTTGTCCCATGAAAAAATATAAAACAATATTTACAAAAATATTCAGGGATGCACTCACTTTTGTGAGATAGTGCATTTAATATTTAATGGCAATTGTCACATGTTGGAAGTCTTTTACTTATTGTTCAGTCTATATGCTATATTTTCCTCTTTATTGTATATACATTTGAAACCAGAAGTTCATCTCTGAGGCACAGAACTTATCTCTTTCCTCAGTGGTATGATGGCTAGACATCTTGTTTGTACCTAGTTGTAATTTAATTGTTTGTACTGATGAACGAGCCATCTTCAGGTATCTGGAAAATCCACCCAAGGATCATCCAGACTTGTGCAAGTCCACAATTCTCTTCCTGATATCTTAGCTGATTTCTTTAGACTTTCCCATGATGTTACACACATAAGCAGTGTGTTTCTGGTGTGCTTTTAAAATACATCCACTGGTGTGTCTCTAATTAACTCAAATGTTGCAAATAAACTTATCAGAAGCTTCCAAAGACATGACATCATCATATGGGCTGTCACAAATTGTTTAAAGGCATAACAATCCTAGTGTACTTAAACTTTTGATTTTGCAGAAAGTAATACAAATGGCTAAAATTCTCTCCCTCTCACCATTCTTTGGTATTTGGTAAATATAAATAATTTTGGTAATCCTCATTGACTAAAGGGTAATGTTTATTCTGATTTCGTGTCAGATAGCGAGAAAAACATGCATATGTGTCTTTTTACATGGTGTATGTAAACTTCTGGTTTCAATTGTATATCTTTGTATCCATTTTCATAATCTTTCCCCTACAGTCTACCTTTCCACCCACTGAAATAATGTGACCCCACTTAATTGTAGCCACTCCCCTATTTTCCACATAAAATTTCATATACATATATGTAATTTTATCATTTTAGTAAATCGTTTTTTTAAAAGTCTTTAAACTATTTGGAAATGGACCAGGCTTGCCTAAGATAGTTTCATTAATGATTGTATGGCAAAGCTTGCATCATAGAAGGGAAACTGATGTGCAGTATTTTATGCAAAATTTTAAATAAACTGTTTTGTTTTTTTTAAACAATTGTCTACTACACAAGAAAAATCAGTTTTTTTTGTTTTGTTTTGTTTTACATCATCATATTTATTCCAACAGGCTAATTTTACTTTCCATAAAAGGTGGGTTTTGCATCCTATAATATGTTGTATTACATGACATTTTTCTGTTTGGTGACACTCCAATAATTAACTAAGACACGCATGAATTCTTCAGAGCATGGAGGACAGAGAGCGTCATTATGTAAAATGTCTTTGCCATTTTCTGAATAAACAATTTCGGATACCAATTTCTACTACTAAGTCTAAATTGTTACAAGGAGAAATTGCTTTTTTTCCAATGATAATTGTACTTGCCATATGTTATCAGCAATGAAAAAGAGTATTGAATAAGATTTTAGATTGCCAAAAG